>MJUU01041466.1:59058-81572 GCA_002080025.1 Modiolus philippinarum
GATTGTTTCTAATATCCAGTAATGATTTACTGCTATTGCTGTCATAACCTTAATTTTCATACAGATACGTATATAGCTTCGATTTCACCTTTATATACAGAAAGAATTGTCACCCTTGGGCTGTGTCCTCAACATTTGCGATCATTTCATTCAATTATAAAGGTATCTTCCTCTATTATGCAGTAATTAACTTTACCTGCCTTTTTCCTGATACATAAGTATTCATTCATGATTCTGTTTATTAAATATCTCAATTTCTGCTTCATTTTCAAATTGAATTCTTTTAAGAACTTATTTGTGCATTTTAAATTGGGAAATAGTTCGACATCACCATCTTGTGGATCGCTATGAGATATCTGTTTCCCAGATGAAAACAGATCTTTCCGTTTACAACTAAATAATGAATGAAGGGATATGGAGTAAATGCACATGAGACAAATCTCTACAAATACATGGAAAACCAATCAGTGGAACAACGCCTTTTTGTAGTTCTTCGTCTTGAAGTCACCATGAGGCCTTCAATAATGAGCTTTGCTCATACCTCACAGTAAGTACATAAGGTTTGTTTTTTCCTCTACCGGCTTTGACTCTACTACTGGCGTCGACAAGAGATGCTTACTCTACCGGTATAGCTGATCCCAACCATGGGTTTTATTGGGTCTGTGTTGTTCATCTGTATGTGTGTCTTCATTTTTATGCCCGCCCACGAATTTGGAAGGGGCATATTGTGTTACCCTTGTCCGTCCTTCTGTACGTCCGTACGGTATCAAGTTAAATCGGCACCTGGTGAAATCGGCACCGGCAAATAGAGTGGATTCGGCACCTGGTAAATCGGCACCTGGTGATTTCGGCACCTGCAAATTTGTATTGTATGAGAAATAAAAGATGTTTTTGTTATGTGTTTAATTCAATAATTGAAATTATTTGATCCTAATAATAAATTAATTTACTAATTATGATTTTGGTTGTATGAAAAATTTTAGATGTTGTTATGTGTTTAACTCAATAATTAACATTATTTGATCTTAAAAATAAATTAATTTACCAATTATGATTTTGATTGAAAAACAAACATCATGAATTAATATAAAATAAAATGAATAATAATATAATTTTCTTGATCAAGCTTAAAACAGAAATTGAATTACCACAATGAAGGACCGTGTCTCAAAGACCCTGACTGAGCAAGCACAAACCTACGTTTTGCGTTAAAGTCCATTTCTCAGAAACTGTAAGAGGAATAGGTCAGTACATACATCTTTGATAGTACTACATAGTTCACTAGGTAGTTTGTCTCTTTGACCTACATATATGTATATTTCATGCTTGAGTGACTCTGGTTAAATTTTGCGTTTAAGTCCATTTCTCAACAACTACACATTATAAGACAATGATGTTTCATTAAATCAATTGCCTTTATGAGTACTACCCAAATCATTGACAATTAGGTGGCTTTGACCTACATTTTACGCTTCAGTGACTTTGGTTAAGTTTTGCGTTTAAGTCCATTTCTCAACAACTACACATTATAGGACAATGATATTTCATCATATTAATTGCCTTGACGACTACTACCCAAATCATTGACAATTAGGTGGCGTTGACCTACATTTTACGCTTCAGTGACTTTGGATAAGTTTTGCGTTTAAGTCCAATTGTCAACAACTACACATTATAAGACAATGATGTTTCATCAAATTAATTGCCTTGATGATTACTACCAAAATCATTGACAATTAGGTGGCTTTGACCTACATTTTATGCTTCAGTGACTTTGGTTAAGTTTTGTGTTAAAGTCCATTTCTCAACAACTACACATTATAGGACAGTGATATTTCATCAAATTAATTGCCCTGATGTGTATTGCCCAAATCATTGACAACTAGGTGGCTTTGACCTACATTTTATGCTTCAGCGAATTTGGTTAAGTTTTTGCCTTTAAGTTCAATTTTCTAAACAACTACACATTATAAGACAATGATATTTCATCAAATATTTGCCTTGGCGAATGCTGCCCACATCAATGACAATTAAGCGGCTTTGACTTACATTTTATGATTAGGTTATCCTTTGTGATTAATCTTTTTTCGGAGCATCCGTGGCTTACAGACACATTCTCTAGTTTTGTTTTCTGTCCCGTACTCATGTGGTGTCCTTGTTTCTTGGTGTTTCTGATGTTGCCATTGTCCCTGGATTTTTCGTTTTTGACTGAAGGTTCGGTTCTCACTTACTTTCTCTTAGGAAAAACGGTTTTTACTTCGATACTTATTTGTCACAAAATAAAGATCCGGTACCTCTGAGTACAACTTATCAAAACTTGGCATCCATTGGCCTCTGGTGTTGGTGTTGAGAAGATGTCTCACCCTTTACACGTTCCAGTCATTGTAACCAGTCTATTTGATTTTTCCTTTGGTGACCGACCGAATTTAAGGGTAGATTCTCCATCTCGGTCGATAACATTATAGCTTCCCCAACACAATTTGGATATAATTTTATGGTTTACTCTCCTCTAGTTGTATTCTGAGTTTAGCAAAATTTTAAAATTACTCGGTGAGTAGATGTCAAGTTGATATATTCTGTAGTACTGATGTTAACTGTAAAACGGGAAATTTTCGCGGTAGTTTTATTTTCGCGATTTTTGCGTTTGGAATGGAAGCTCGAAAATAAAACATCGAATATTATTGAAGTCAATGGTAAACAATTTGGTAGTGCGAATTCAAAACTGCGAGAACTAAAATCCTGTCAATTTACAGCGAAATAGAGACGGCGCGAAAATTTCCGAGTCTATAGTAATGCATTGACAGATAAAGCAAATAAATGTCAAAACTTAAGTTCTTTATAAATTACTTTGTTGCATAGTAAGTTGTTATTTCAAACATATATAGTTATTGTTATATGTTAAGGATATCCGGATGAACGACACAGGCGCAAGTTCAGAATCAAAGCTTCTAGCTGTTTCCAGTTCTTTCATTTACGTAATTTATTTCTTTCGAAAAATGCATATATGAATTTTCAGAATGAAACAGTAATAGCAGAGCAACTGATGAAGATAGGACCGTTATCTATTGCTTTGAATGCTGAATGGTTAATGTTTTATCACAGTGGAGTTTTCTCGCCGTATTTCTGTAACACAAAAGATCTGGACCACGGTAAGATTATAGATTAAAGTGTGTATGCAGTATTCTTATTAAGTCCATAGTCAGCTTGAATATCATTAAAGTAGGAATGCAGTATTCTTATAAAGTCTTTAATCTACTTGAATATCAGTGGCGTTTAATCTACCCGAATATCAGTGGCGTGCTGTAGTGTCACATACAACACTTCGGTTTGACACGAAAACCGATTTCATTTGGAAACGTGCAAGTACTTATATTTTGTAAATTTACGTGAAAACTTAGGAGCATTCCCCTTGTGTCAAAGCGGTTGTCGGTTTTCTACTTGGACTATAATGGTTATTTGTTCTTTATCAGCTTTTATCAATCTCACAATTAATGGTCTTCCAAATGTTTTTGTTTTAACATAAGTCGTCGAATGGCCATGTGCAGAAGCAAAATTTACAGTTACTTCGGTATTTNTGTTAAACAACGATATTTTTGTCTCGCCCGCGAGGAGAGTCGCGAAAGCGAGACATTCCTTTGTCGGCGTCGACAACATTTATTTTAACCCTGTGGTTAAAGTTTTCTTAACATCAATATCTTCATCAAATCTTTATGGAATCACTTGAAATTTGGACAGAAACAAGAAAAATGGTCAGAAAATTACCTTTAGCTGAAAAATTTCAATTTTTTTAATAGTTTTCCGTACTTTTCCGTATTTGGACTTAGTTTTTTGCTGAAAATTTTCAATCTAAGTTGTTACGAAGTAGAATAATGTCTTTGAATATTAATAACTACATTGAAATTGAAATTTCTGCATTAAGTGTGCAGATGTGTAATAGGCTGTTGTAATTTTGATTCCGGTTCCAACTTTTGCAAATTTTCTGAAAATATCAAGACAAATAATTTTTGAAATTCTTGCATCCAGTTACAAATTTGAACAATGCTTTGATATTAAACATAATTTTGAAGACGAAAGAATTAAATAACATGGCTCCAACTTTGGTAAATTTCCTGAAACTCTACAAGACATTTTTTTAAGAAATTCTTATTAACAGCAATGCCTTTTTTAATAAATTTGAATCAAACAAACATTTTTAATAACGTAAGTGCAAAAGTTTTTGATTCCAGTTTTGGTTAAGATTCCTGGAACTCTCGGAGACCAGATATTTTTTGGAATTCTTCCTAGCAGCCATGACTTTTCCATTTCCTTTCAGTTATAATGATCATTTTCAAAATTCAATCACAAAATTACTTTATTCTTATTTTGGTAAATTTCCTGAAACACTCACAGACCTGTTATTTTTTGGAATTTTACCTAGCAACCATATTTTTTTCAATTCTTTACAGTCATAATGATCATTTTCAATAGCAAAATTGCAAAAATTTGATTCCAGTTTTGGTAAATTTGATGAAAGACCATTATTTTTGGAATTCTACTTTGCAACCATACTTTTTCATACATTACACTGAAAACAGTCATTGTATAAAAATATTTGATTCCAATTTTGGTATATATTTCATGGAATTATACCTAGGAGCATAATCTAAAAATAAACCGAATTATAATGACAATGTAATGAGTGGGCGAGGCATTCCGTGGAACCTTTACGAATTTTTATATGCCTTCAATCAGCTAAAGTATTAGCTGTATAGATATCCAGCAAGTGTTAGAACTTCTCCTTTTGCTAAATATCATTATCATGAATATATTTATATTACGAGAGTAGAATATTGTCTGTTCTGTGAACTTTCTGTATATTCATTAATAACACGTCTTCTGCGTTTTAATCATGCCTTTGATTAGCAACTTCAATGTGTATTTTAAGTGATAGGTTTAATAGTTCATGCACTCATAACATTAGATGCTTACCATGTCGAAGCACCTGTTTTACTCTTAAAGGAGTTAATTTGTACATGCCTATGGTATTATGATTTCATGTCAACATGCCTATGTTATTTTCGTAGAACATTGTACCTTATAAGGAAGAATGAGTGCTCAAGTTTGCGGTTTTCTATTGTTTGCTTGTTTTTGTTGTTGAATAATATTTATATAAACTTTTGATGCCAGTTTTGGATTTCGTGATTATGTCATTTAAATTATTTTGTTAAGGATTACATCTTCTGTTTTTAACTGATTATTTGATTCTTATTCAATTTGATTGATTACCACATTTCGAGAAATTTGAAAAATATTTTGTCAAAAAATATATATCACACATGCAAACACTAAATGATTCCCAGGACCCATTCCCTATATACATGGCCTAGTAAAGTATCATATTACAAAACATTTATTAGATTTAAAACAATTTATTAGGGATGTAATGAGGTGAAATTTAATAAATTTACGATTTATAAATGATACCATAAATGTAAAGAGCATTGGAAAAGGAATAAAGTCAGCTAAAAATGTTGAAAGGTTATGAACTATGGACCTGTTTTCAAGATACATTACAACTTTAAAAAAAAAGCGGGATATGGTTCTCTTGGACTTTTACATTAGTATAACATGGACACATTATTGATTTCTTTGGCATGGAAGAAAAATCTACAATCTTACTAAATCTTGCAAAATGGCCTTAAATGTGCTACTGAACCCTTTAATGTGTGTGTAATGAGGCAAAATATATTACATAGTAGTAATGGATAAAACACGAGAGATTCGAAGATTTTTATGAATTTCGAAAACCTCAGCTTACTAAAAAAATATGTCAATGTTTAATGTTTTAATAACTATTGAATACTCATGTTTAGAATATTAATTCATTTACAGCCGTTTTATTAGTGGGATTTGGAAAAGAGAAAACATTATTTGGAGAAAAATTGTATTGGAAAGTGAAGAATTCTTGGGGATCGAATTGGGGAGAAAATGGATATTTCAGAATCAAAAGGAATGTTGGTATGTGTGGAATAAATACTCAGGTTACTACAGCAGTATTGGGATAATAAGGAAATGACTCTGACTGAGCTTACTGCGGCATTATTTGGCTAATAGAAGTTTGACATGAAGTAATTGGAGCAATTACATTGTGTGTAAATGACCAAAAATGCGATTTGCTGAAGACATCAATGCTAATTCACTACTGGCAAAAATCAAGTACTATGAAATAAAACCACTTTCTCACCGTATGCAGTAAATAAAATAGCGATCCAGGAATATAGCAGGTAATACTGTTATTCGTGTTTGTTTTTGTAAATAAATTATTTTTGTAAAATTGATTTTTAATTTTCTCAAACGAAGTATGAATATTCAGTAGAGGTTTGATATTTAACCCTTAATGCTCTGTTAAATACAAGTCTGCCAATCCGCGTGATCATCGCAATTTTAAATTTTCTATTTTCCTAGCAAACATGATTCGGCTTAGCTAACTTCAGTGTCCCTTTTTGTCCTTTAGATTATAATGTCCTCTTTCAGCCTCACTCGATTTTTTTGTTTCATTTTCCAAACTTTGAATTTTTCTTTCAATGAATTACCATCTGCAGAAACGAAGGATTCGTGTATAACATTAACCATGTTTTGTACAAATCCTATACAAAATTTTCAAAAAAGTTATGTTTCCAACTTCATGCGTTCGTTTTTACACATTTCAGCTTAGTTATTCTCTTTAAGCTTACAAATGATTTTGGATGTATGCCATTTGATCTTCCGAAGGTTGTAATTTTTATATAACCAGGGAAAAAACCAAATCTCCAAAACTTAATCATCTTATTTATAATATTTTACGAAAGCATATGGAGTAAATGAACATGAGACCATGACACATATGTTAACTCCAACTGCAATAATTTTAATGAGCTGTATGGCCATTTCGGAAATTTATTCCTCAACATCAGCACTGGAACCCAAACAAAGGAAATCCATAATTTCAAAAAATGTTAAAATGCATAAAACCAAACGAAATCCGAATAATCAATAATATCAAATATAGCTAGGGACAAAACTACTTTGGTGGGAGATAATCCTTCGGTTTTAGAATTTACATAAATTTAGATAATAGTAATTGAACAAAGTGTACACATGAGACACCTTCTGAACGACGTTCCCATATAAGAAGAAGAAGATGTCTCAGAAGAAGTAGGAAAAGTTTAATCTACCGGTGCACCTGATCTCTCCCATGGTTTTTACCTGCGTCACCAATGGTGACCTTAGGTCTAGGAGCCGCTCGACTCCGTCCGTCCGTCACGCTTTGGGGGTACCAAGTTTGTGTAATCTGAAACTCAAAACCTTTAACCCGATACTTCTGATACTTTCCACATTTTTTTGGACATATTGAAGATGTGCACCACTACTTTTGGTGAGTTTGGAATAAAAAATGTGGAATTTATCCATTGTTAGTAATTTTTTCATTACATGAGAACATTAGGCTACTTAGTTTTTGTAATCTAATCTCTTACACCTGATACCTGATGCTTTTGAAAATTTGCGCAATTGTTCTGGACACATGGAAGATGTGCACCTTCCCTCTTGGTGAGTAAAATATGCGGAATTAATTCATAGTTGAACTTAGTACTTTTTAGCTCACCTCAAGAAATGAGGGGCTTATGTGATACCCGTAGCGTCCGCGTTCGCGTCCGGTTAGGAAGAATAGTTAAGGTCCATTCCCGCTTACTGACATGCCCCGCATCAACCATATTTGTATGCATGATGCATTTTCGGAAGACGACTGGAATGCATGTTTCGGATGCTGTCTCTGGCCTACATCATACGCATGAGCGACTTGGTTAGGTAGAATGATTAAAGTCCATTCCCGCTTACTGACATGGCCCACATCAACCATATTGGTATGTATGGTGCATTTTGGGGTGACAACAACAATACATGCTTTGGATGCTGTCTCTGACCTACATTTTACCTACATTTTACACATAAGCGACTTGGTTAGGTAGAATGGTTTAAGTCCATTCCAGCTTACTGACATGACCTACATCAACAATATTGGTATGCATGATGCGTTTTTGGATGATAACAACAATGCATGCTTCGGATGCTGTCTCTGACCTTTATTTTACGCATGAGCGACCTAGTTAGGTAGAATGGTTGAAGTCCATTTCAGCTTACTGAAATGGCCAACATCAACTACACTAGTATGTACGATGTATTTTGGAATGACAACACCAATGCATGCTTTGGATGCTGTATGTGACCTACATTTTACGCATGAGCAACTTGGTTTAGTAGAATTGTTAAAGTCCATTCCCGCATACTGATTTTTCCCACATCAACCATTTGGTATGTATGATGCGTTTTTGGATGACAACAACAATGCATGCTTTGGATTCTGACTGTGACCTACATTTTACGCATGACCGACTTGGTTAGTTAGAATTGTTAATGGCCATTCCCGCTTACTGACATGGCCCACAGCAACCATATTGGTATGTATGATGCATTTCGAGATGACAGCAACAATGCATTCTTCGGATGCTGTATGTGACCTACATTTTACGTATGAGCAACTTGGTGAGGTAGAATGGTAAAAGTCCGTTCCCGCTTACAGACATGTCCCTTAGCAACCATATTTGTATGCATGATGCATTTTGGGATGACAACAACAATGTATGCTTCGGAAGCAGTCTGTAAACTACATTTTATACATGACTGAATCTGTTAAAAAGAATGATTATAGTCCATTCCTGTTCACTTACATGTGCAACATGTGACAATGCTGCGCAATGAGGTGAGCTTAGCAGGCTGTGGCTGCTTTCTGTGTTTAATCAAATTTGTACATTGTGGTACTGAGTTTGTGTAATTTAAAATTCTGACATCTTATACCTGATGCTTTTGAAACTTTGCATAGTTGTTGTGGACACATTGAAGGTGTGCACCCTCCTGTTGGTGAGTTTTGAGTAAAAAATGTGGAATTTATTCATTGTTGAACTTAGTCATTTCATTACGGTACTGAGTTTATGTAATCTGAAACTCTTGACACCTTATACCTGATGCTTTTGAAACTTTTCACAATTTGGACACATTGAAGATAAACACCTTCCTTTTTGGGCAGATTTGAATAGAAAACGTCGAATTTATACATTGTTGAACTTAGTTATTTTTGCATGATATTTTAACATAACAGTACCTGATTGGTGTTATCTGAAACATTCACGTCTCTGACTAAATACCTCTGAACGTGTATTTTTATGTACCTTAAAATTCAACAGCAAATATCTCTTCCAATACTTGATGGAACAACTTGAAATTTTTACACATTGTTTCTCTTATCACAAAGTCAAAATGCTGAAAAAATTAAACATTTGGAATTCTGAATTTCATTTTCTCAAAAAAACTACTTTTTTCACCCAAAAATGCAAAAATTGTTGAAAAGGATGAATTTTGAACCTTTTGTGCTCCTACCTGTAAGATTTTGTAAAAAATTACTCTCTTTGTAACTTTTGACAACTTCCAAACAAGATCATTCTGAGGAAAGCAATTCTTTTACTTGTGTTTTCTCACACATTCAGCGGAAACCGTTGCTGTGACTTGAAAATGACAATTTTTTTTACAAAAATTGGCTTCTTTGTTCTGGACATTTGAAATTAAAAAATACATAAGAAAGGCTGATATAGCTAAAATGTTTAGGGACCTAGATAATATTAGAATAGTGGTGCGTTTCTCGTGTTGCTCAGTATATTATATCGTCATGTGTCAAGAGATGTTGCACAGGTTTGAACACACTGAACATGGATTTTGCATTGCATTCGCATATTTTCTCATTAAGATTCAAAGTATGTGTTTATTTGAAACTCATGTATAGTTTTCACATTTGCCGATGTGATGTGGATTATTTATATATTATGCTTTGTCCAGTTTGTACATTTTTTTTTTTTTTTTTTTTTTTTTTTTTTTTTTTTTTTTTTTTTTTGTCTATTACAGTAAAGAGTTGAACTTATAATTATCTCAATTATGACTTGCATTTGAAGATTGTTTTGGTAATAACGTAAATAAATACTTGTTTGAATTGGCAAACTTATACATGACATTCTGTTAGTTTTGGGGAAAACTTTCTCGGATGAACATGAGTGACGGTGACGCAGGTCCAGACATTTAATTGGTCTTGTTTATTGGTCTGTGATGTTCATCTTTGTATGTGTGTAATTGTGTCCTCATTTTTTTCTTTTCTGTGCCGTACTCATGTTATGTCTTTGTTTCTTTGTTTTTCTGATGTTGCCATTATCCTTGGATTATTCGATTTAGACTGACACATTGGTTCTCACTTACTTTAATACACTTTTCGAACGAGGTTTGTGCGCGCTGTCAATGCATTAATTTTCATATACTCGATCAATACGTACTATCTACTCAAGAGTATATAATTGTTTTTTGGTCCAGATCACAATGTCATGGCGTAGGAAATAGTTCGGTATTTGGCGACTTTTTATCAGTTTAACTCACCCTAGATCAATTATCTGATTACACATAATTTAAGAGGTGTATTTTTACTAATGATTTGAAGCGATTTGTTCATGTTTTGATAGTTAATACTACAAATATTCATACACCACCGTTTCCTCAGTATCAGGCAGACATTATTGATTGCCTATTGATCGTTATGTACTTTAAATTCTGTGTTTTTAAAATCGACCAATAATTATCATATTTATGATTCCATCATATTTATTTTAATACTTGATTCAATTAAAAAGTATAAGTTTTCAGTAAATAGAATAATATATAGATATGATGGTCTTTAAATTCTGAATTTTGTTGATTTAAATTTCTATTATTAGAATTTACATGGAAATATTTATTTTTGTTTATATCCAGACATAACTAACCGATCAAATTGATAATCGATTACTCATCAATAAAGTTGAACGATAATCAATAGATTAGTTCGACTAATCGAACATTTATCGATCAAACTCTCTGAGGAGTTTGATCGCGACTTGTTTTTATATTCTAACAAGACTGAATTTCTTCAGGGACTCGTAAAAGATCATAAAGTAAAAGATGCTAGATCCTCCAGTCTCACTTATAGATATATTGATGATGTTTTCTCTTCATCAATAACGCATCTTTTGCTAAATGGATCCCATTAATATATCTGCTAGAACTGGAGATAAGAAACTACCGAAACAACTAGATCCACATCTGTTTTGGACTTGCATCTCGAGTTTGACAAAGATTGTCATCTCAATACTAAAATTTACGACAAAAGGGTCGATTTTAATTTCATTACAAAATTATCAATTTCTCTAACATGGACAGTAACATTCCAGCTTCACCACCTTACGGAGTGTATGTTTCACTGTTGATTCGTTACGCGAGAGCTAGCACAAATTATAACGACTTTCTCATTAGACGTAGTGATCTCCATGACCACGTTTATTGCTCAAGACCTAAAAAAAAATCCGTCTCATACGATCATTTAAAAAGTTCTTTTTTTAATAGATATCGTGGAAAAATTTGAAATTTCTTCCCGAACTCTGATTCAAGATTCTTTTTTTACATAGTACTTGGATGATGATTTCTTTTAATTCTCTACGACCTTTCAATAGCAATTGCTGTTGGGTTTCCACCTGATTTGTCTTTTTTTCTCATTGGGCGCTTGACATCTCTGTTCGGTAGTTTTGTTAATACCCCATATAACACCGGTGAAAGTCCGAGATCGAGAAATCTCAATCTTTCTCGGACGAAGTTTGTCCAAAACTATAGAGATTTTACCTAAGATTGTCTGATATTTTAAAATTTTTAGCAGTGTCAATCACTTTAATAATAAAAACGCGATTTTTAACCCCCAGACTGCACTTGATATCCGGCATTCTTAGGCCTATTAATATGATTTAAATCCATAAAATTTAAATCATGTTACCGATTGTTAACTGAAAAGTTTACTATGCGAGATCATTTTACATAAAATGCAAACAAAAGGATATTCTTCACCATTTTATTCTAAAAAGTGACCCCTCTCAAGAAATAAGTGGTTTTATAAAAAATTGCATTACATTTAGAATCCCGTTCCAAAGTTATTTGCAATAATACATAGAACTATAGTTTTTGTCGAACCCTAGTCGAAACTTAGATATGGTGATTCCGGTGGCAATAGCCCATTAATGTTAATTATGCAGTTGCATTAGTATCAGTACAGATCAGTTTCAATGGAGTTTTATGTCCATGCCCCTGCAGTGAAGCTCCACTGACTTTGAAATTTGAACTGTTTATCAAATGTTTTAAGTTTTATCTTGTGTCTGTTTAACATCAACCATTCATAGTAGCCTATTACTATGTGTTGTGCAGTTGCATTAGCATTAGTACAGATCAGTTTCAGTGATGTTTTATGGCTATGTCCGAAAGTCATGCTCCATTGATTGTTGAAATTTTACTCTTTTTATCAAATGGTAAGTTTTATCTTGCATTGTTTAACGTCAACCAATCATGGTATCCCATTGATATTTGGTGTGTAGTTGCCATTTGAAGAGTAAATTCTGACTGAACATCCAAATGATGGTCTGGTTCCCAGTCAGTAGAGAACAGTTTCAGTGGTATTTTATGTCTATGCCCCTGTAGTCAGTCTCAATTGACTGAAATTTTGAATTGTTTTACTGTTCATCCTAGCCACTTTGATATTTTACTTTCAGTTGCCTCTGGAGGGGTAAAAACTTGTTGAATATCCAAATGGTAGTCTTGACCCTTCAGTCGTGCATGGAAGATTACGTCAAGATTTTAGCAAGCAAGTAGACCATACAGTTTGAGACTTGGATTTCTATATAATTGCTGCTGCTGTAGATCAATGTGTGGATTTAAGCGATGTATGGGGCAGGCGAGACACATTCTGTGTCAACAGTTTATACTATTTGACTTAATCTGGCATGGGGTTTACTTTGCAAAATGTACTAAACTTGTTCGGTCCTAGTTTGCCCACATATGATTCCAGTGCATTACGTTTTTCATATTTCGTGTTCGTCATTTCAGTTCTCTGGTATCCTCATTTTGCCATGTATTCTGGATTTATGATTTCTGGTTGTTGCTTCGGTATTCTTTTGGAAATTTATTATCAATTTGTTATAAAATTGTAAAAGAGAATGGGTTAAGCGTCCATGAAATTGTAAAAGAGAATGGGTTAAGCGTCCATGAAATTGTAAAAGAGAATGGGCTAAGCGTCCATGAAATTGTAAAAGAGAATGGGTTAAGCGTTCATGAAATTGTATAGTTTGTCTCAGATATGTATGTTTGTCAGTAGTTTCTCACATACGTTTTCAAATATAGGCATAATGGATGTAAGTTATGCAACACTGTCATATTTATCTTTATTATATAATTTTTTTAAAAGACAAAGATGCCCATTTATTACATAAATATTTAAAAATTAGAACATACAGAAAAAAACAAATGTCTAAATATAAATGAAAAACAAACTTAACTATTTCGTAAATATGTCAATGAACATAACGGATACAAACTAGATTTGCAATTGTGAGCAATAGCCGATGTCACCCCAGATAACCAGATGATCCGATCTTATTCGCAATCATTTCATTCAGCCATTTTGAAATAATTGCTCGGACAAGAATAATAAGAATTAGATACAAATTGCAAGCAATAGCCGATGTTATCCCAGATTAGAAATTCCATTATTCCATCTCATTAACAGCCTCAAAATCTACTTTAAAATCAATTTACGTTGAAATCGGACAAAGTCTAAATTTAAACGCATTTTGGTGGTCATCTTAGAAATAGCGGCCATTTTGAAAAAAAACATCGAATGAATTCTGTCCTTTCATCTCACAGAACATTTGTAAAAAAAAATATGAACAAATTCTGCAATGCAGTTCCTGAGATATTAAGTCCTCAATTTAAATTGCAAATGGCGGTCATTTTGAAAATTTTTAATGCACAGCATTTAAGTTCAGATGATGGTCCAACTTTGTGACAAGTTCCAAATTAATCATTTCATCCAGCAATTTCAAAATAATCGCTCTGACAAAAATTATGGAAGACAAAGAATAATGATCAATAGACACGTGGAATAACATGTCACCCTCCGAAGTCTTGGGTGACATAATATTAATAGTCATAATGATAGTCATAATTATAATCATAATCAGAAGAAATGTATAATAACAGCATGTCAAACTGACTGGGGTGGCATATTTAAAAAAGTGTCCGAATTTAGTTTATTACAACAACATAAGCTCCTATGGACATTTTTACCGGTTATAAAACAAATACATGCGATCATAAGACACAAATGGCATACATATAAAAAGTGTGAAAGAAGCTTAATTTAAGAAAATGGCACTATTTGTGCATTCCAAGCCATATTGTTATAGATGTCACGATCATCTTCCGCAATTTCTATTGTATTTTATATAAATATACATATTCTGATGTGCTCATTTGATTCTTACCAGATTGGTTACTTCACAAGCTTCTTTGTCTCCTCAGTTATTTATTTCCAACTGTGACGTCAAGATAAAAATATAAATTCCCAATCACAACCAAGATCAGATAAATTATTATATTTAGGGTGTCCCAGGATTCAGCAACCCTTTGCCAAGTTATTGTGTCTTCATTTGTCGTATCCCTTAAATCCACTGACGGAAGTGCTTGTTTGGAATTCTGTGGTAGTGTAGCTTTTTGATTTCCATCAAAGGATCCTGGACTTATGTCTTGAATTTTGTTCGGAGATTTTCTACAGCAACAGCAGTTGGATTGCACTATCTTTCTAAGCCAAGATGGAATTGGTTTATCCTCTGGCTTGTAATAAAACCAGGAACTTACTATTACGGACGCTAGGATCATGCCGCTTAACACCATGTCAATAAGAAGGATAATACATATTGCGGAAAGTCTTGGGACTGCAGTGGCCGGAAGTAAAGCCTGCGCAATCGTCAAAAACACTACTATTGCAAGAAGGAGCGTGATTGCAAAACCAATTCGTTCTCCACATTCGTGTGGTAAAAAGAACACGGCAATATTTAGAACTGCTAAAATGGAGGCCGGAAGTACAAGTGTAATGAACAAAAACAAGGACCGGCGTTTATACTTCAGGTTAAATTTCGCTGTGGGATTTCCAGTGTTACTAACGGACACGGAGGTTTCTGTTAAATCCCATACGCTATGTTCTCTATACATGTTGGTATTTATCGTATCACTAGATGATGTAAATGTTATTTTGCCCATAGGATACCCCCAGGCAATAACATCGATCGTGCAATCTTGCTTATCGAAAGGAAAAAATGTAGTATCGATGTCACATGTGAAGTAAAGATTTTCTCCTGGAAGCCACATTACAGTTCCATTGTGATATAACTCCACGTGTGTATTGTCGGCGTTGAACACTTCCATATCTTGTACGGTATTGCAGTTTATTAATGGCGGTTTCCAAATCTGATCATGTGGTAATGTTATTGATTCGATGTTGTTGTAACTGCTAGGAGTCCATACCAAATTCTCATCTTTCCATACAACGGTAAAATATCCACCGAGCGATACACTTCCGCCTACTTCGTCTATCCCAAGTAAGAAAAATAAAGTAAATTTAATCATGACGTCTGTGGCTTGGTCTTGATCTGCTTGTGGGCGTAAATACTTATTTCTGCCCGTTGTCAAATGTGTGTATAATGAATTTACTTGTGAAAACGTTGCCATGTATATATTGCCAAACTGCAATATAAAAATGATCGCTAGCGGTAAAAAGCACTTTGATTCCATTTTGAATATTCCGAAATATCTTATCTGGAATAAGAACCACTTGAATCAATGGTTTTCTTTTCAATAGCTGCTATTTTCTTATGTATTTTGCACTCAAACTTATATCTGTTGACGTCAAATTCATTTAATTTAGGTTAAAACAATAAGTGTTTTTATTATGTAATGTTGCGTGTAATTCTTTTATTGCATTAATTGGTCGTTAATTATTCTTTAATTAAGGACTTAAATCATGTAAAACAATTTTGACGTCAAATCATTGATTGCTTTGTTTTATTCCTTTATAACTTTTTATAGATGAATGTGTTATCTCCAGGTTAAACAGTTTAACACAATGTTGCGATATGGTAGGTGTCCAGTAAAAGGTAGTTCACTACCTTGCAAGTCTACAAAAATATATAATTCCCTGTACATCGTAATAATAATTTAATACTGAAACTTTAAGTATATAATTCCATTAATATTTTGTCTATTTCGATTAATGACATGACCACATATAATCCGCAACAAAAATCTGTCTAGCGTGCACTACGTGGAATATTACGTATCAAGTATAATATCGTCCTTTTTCAAAGCACTTGCTCTCCAAATAAATCCAATCGGTTTTATTCAGATTTGTTATGAAGTGACGAATGTGTTATTGGTCTTTTTAAGCAAGGTGGGATGTTCGCCATTGAACCTTGAAAAAAAAACTTATTTTTCAGAAATTTGATACATGTTATTCCTTTTAAACAGTGACAGGTTTATTGACAACCCTTTGTTGCATTTAATACTTATAACAGTTATATATAAGCTTACATTTAAAAAAGGTTTTATGTTAATATTTTGAATAAATAATAAGAACTATATATATTATAAGTTCTTTTTTTTTCTTACATTGGTAAGATGTTATTGCACTTTATCTCATTAATTAAAGAACTTACAAAAGCATGCAGTCCGAAAAGTGTAATTTGTGTGAAATTATCTCCCTTCTAAACATGCTAATGAGGAGGGGCGTCTCCTTCATCAGCCATATTTTAGAAACTCGCCGATTGTTGATGGTGCATAGTAACGGCTGGATATTAAGCTTGTCCGGACCAATCACAAAGAAACGATGCATTTAGTAAAACAAAAACATTTACAAAATGAAAGTTAACAATTTGTCTGCTATTGCACGTTCAATTGTTTATAGTTGATGTAAAATGTCTTCACTGCGACCACACTAAAATTAACCTGGCGACGATGCAATATTATTAAAAGGCAAGAAATTACCGGGGGCGGACACAATTTCTGTATTAAAAAATAGCCAAAGGATTAATTTTGAAGAGGAAAAATGAAATAATTGATTTCAAAGATATATATTTCCAAGATCCCAAATGATATCCCGTTACCAAGGTATAAGTGAGGATGGTATTTTCCATTGTGTTCATTATTTGGCGGTAAATGTTATTTATAAACACTGCCAAGGCACTCACAGGGATAAATGTACCCCATTATGGTAAAATTATACGAAATTAATGGGAATGTTTCGAGATTTCTGTATCTAAATATTTATTTGGAACGGTAGTCGAATGTTTACTGTTCCATTTAATACAATAAAACAAACTATAGACAAAAATTCAAATTACGATTACCAAAATGAGCCTCTGACTCTAGGTTGTTATCATAACGTAAATAGGCAAGTTCGATTTCATTTCTAAAATAGAGCCAGTATTGTAGCAGAATCCACGAACTTTGGGGTTTTATTGTGGGAAATCGAGTGGAACGGGAAAAATGAAATTTTGCATACGTATTGGTCAATTCTTTATGAATCAGTATTTCAGTTTTGGAGAAAATCCGGAGATGTATATTTGATTCATCCAAATTGATAGACACCCACTTCAGTTCATTTAAACCGCAATTTACGCACTAATTACAAACTTTACATCCAAACGGCAAACATTTACATTATTTCTATACCTTAATGAAATAAACGATTTAAAAAGTCATTAATTTTCCTTATTAGAAACATTTTTTTGGAATGTGTAACTACCGGTGCATTTCATTAGCGCGAATCGGCCTTTCAGTTCCACGAAAATATTCTTTCAATTGCACGAGAAATCACATTTCATCTGCGCGAGTTTTTTACCTGTAATTTACCTGTAATTTAACTTTAATTTTATTACTGGTATTGCAGGTAACCTCTTCCGTCAGCCAACCAGTATTGATATCTTCTGTTTTCCCCTTCTAACCCCGCGGAGTTGGAATTATTGTTTTGGGCAGGATTTATTTAAGTCAGTTTAATGTTAGCAGTATATAATATTTAAAATGAAACGGCAAAATAAAATGTTTTGGTAATCAATATTACTAAGCACTAAGAAATGTAGCTATATTAAAAGATTCTAAACTCAAAGCAACTGCACATGATTGTCTTCTTTATATGTTAGCATTCGCTCTGTATTTTAAAACAATGGCTTTGACATTCACAAAGCGGCCTTTTTCACCGGCCTGATATGTTGTTACATTGGCCCATCATATATGTCAACACTTCCTTTGGGAAGAAGAATTATATTTAGTTTATTCCGTCAGAAACAAATATTGTATTTGTCCTGGTGTAAAAAATATGATCTAATATATTATATTCTGTTTCATTATTGTAAACATGTGCACTTAGTGTTTATCAAATTATTAGGAATATTTTTTTTCAATCACCTCATACAAAATAAAATAAATTTATTTCAAAAATATTTTGGTATTTTTTTTTTTACTTTTTTTTCCATTGAAAATAACAGGTAAAGAACTCGCGCAGTTGTAAGGTACTTTGCTCGCGCATTTGAAAGGTATTTTAATCCCCTAATTCGCGCAGTTCAAATGCGGCCGTAACTACGGAAAACAATCTATTAAGTAGACCTTTTTTGTTTCGTTAAATGTAGAGTTCCATTTCTTGTGTTTAAAACTAATCACTTATCGGCCTGCATTGTATTATGTTGATCTGCATTTGTGAACATGGTGTTTATCAGGTTTATTTACCCAACCGGGGCACCTTTTGATACTTCTTGTATTTATAGGGGTTCACAGAGCTAGTTCTTTTAATAGTTTGGTGGCGTTCTTCTTATTATTATTAATTTTTGTCACGTCTCAATTTGTGTGTTGATATCTGAATTGTCGATCTTTTTACTAGAATTTTCCCCATACTCCCTTTTTGTTTCTGTATTTGTCTTCCACACTTGGTCTGCCGACGTTTGTCTTCCACACTTGGTCTGCCGCCGTTTGTCTTCCACACTTGGTCTGCCGACGTTTGTCTTTCATACTTGGTCTGCCGACGTTTTTCTTCGACACTTGGTCTGTCGACGTTTTTCTTCCACACTTGGTCTGCCGTTGTTTGTCTTCCACACTTGGTCTGCCGACGTTTTTCTTCCACACTTGGTCTGCCGACGTTTGTCTTCCACGCTTGGTCTGCCGACATTTGTCATCCACACTTGGTCTGCTGACGTTTGTCTTCCACGCTTGGTCTGCCGACGTTTGTCTTCCACGCTTGGTCTGCCGACGTTTGTCTTCCACGCTTGGTCTGCCGACGTTTGTCTTCCACACTTGGTCTGCCGACTTTGTCTTCCACACTTGGTCTGCCAACGTTGTCTTCCGCACTTAGTCTGCCGATGTTTGTCTTCCACGCTTGGTCTGCCGACGTTTGTCTTCCACGCTTGGTCTGCCGACGTTTGTCTTCCACACTTGGTCTGCCGATGTTTGTCTTTCACACTTGGTCTGCCGATGTTTGTCTTTCACACTTGGTCTGCTGACGTTTGTCTTCCACACTTTGTCTGCCGATGTTTGTCTTCCACACACGATCTGCCGACTTTGTCTTCCACACTTGGTCTGCCAACGTTTGTCTTCCACACTTGGTCTGCCAACGTTTGTCTTCCACACTTGGTCTGCCGATGTTTGTCTTTCACACTTGGTCTGCCGATGTTTGTCTTCCACACTTGATCTGCCGACGTTTTTCTTCAGACACAGAGTCATAACCTTTGTTTTCTTAATACAAAAATTCCAAAGTTGCATATTAAACAGAAAATTCTGTACACGTAGGAAAAATGAAAGGATATGGAGTGAATGTACATGTGACAAAAACGCACACGATACATAAAAAACTCCAGTTTATCAAGGACAGGGCTTTTATTCCTGTCTACATCATACGTGTCTCTTGGAGTAATCTATCATCAGCAGCACTGGAATCAAATGATATTGATGCCATAATGTATAACTGGTCAGAAAGAAGTACTCATTACCAAATAGGAGGTCAAATTCAGTACTGAGCTCATCCTTCTATCAATAGCTATACACGGAATGAAGCCTCAATGTTTAAGAGTTAGAATTTTGATGAAAAATAGTAAATTTCTATTTTCATGTCAGACAAGTTTGACTGCTGGACTGGCGGATACGGAAGGATCTCATCATTGCAATTTCCCCGGAGTGATGCTGATTTCAATTTGTGTCTCCAACTGTTAATAGCTCACTTAAACATTGGGTACAAAAGACCAACCCAAACGCAGGTGCCCGGCCGAAAAAAGTGCAAAATGGTGGAAAAGAATAAGAAGGGACGACAGGATGGAAGGCATTGGTACAGATCTGAATGTTGAAAGAATTCATAGAATTAAGAAATAATTAATGGTAGCCATATATTTATATTATTTTTACCACGGGCTGGCTTTTTATGGCAAATATTTTACCCCGAACGACCAGCGAGGGGTAAAATATTACCATATAAGTGCCAGCCCGTTGTAAAAATAATATAAATATATGGCTACTGTTAATTATTTCGATTCTAATAAGACACTCACAAGTCTTCCAAAAAAAAAACCTTACTGTTCTTGACTCAATAAAAATCACCAAAGCAAAACAAAGCTCATAACAACAATACTGAGAGACCATAATGTTCCGTAAAACTAATGTCAACTATCCATAGACCATAATAGTCTAATAAACAACAATTATTGAAGAAATTGAAATTTCAAAACTCTAAATTCACTTAAGGGATAACGATCTGCATCACCACAATAAGAAATCCCAACTACTATGCCTGCAACTTGTCAACTTTTGGCTAGGTCAATTGCACGACATCAAAGTAATACCCTGACACCAATTTCTCATCATAACATATAGCTTTATCCCCAAAGTAGGATACATTAATATTTTCACAACAATTCGAAATAAATTGTTTTTTTTTTGTTTTTATCTTATAACATATTAGAAACTGAATTCAACAAACACCATTTGATGTGCGAACTATACATGGGCAACAGCGTAAATGAGAAACCAAGTAGGTTTCAGTTTGGAAGTACCAATTTTGAGAACAACAAAATTTTATAAGAGCACACAAAATGCACTTATAGACAACAGATTAATGGGCTTATCAACACAAATTAAGTGCAGTTTTGAACTTTTGACAACTAGAAACAAGCAAATTTATATTAACAACAATTTCAAAAGAACCATGATAGTTCTATCAAGCACTAAACAAACCATGTCAACAACCAACATTGAAATAAATTGGTAACAACTAAGAACCATACTAGTTCTTACAAAGACTAAACAAAATCTAGGTTTACAAGAAATATCAGGAACCATAATAGTTCCATTGAAAATATAAAAGTAGAACCATAAAAGTTCCATCAATGATTTTATTTTTTAACAGATTAGAACCAAAATAGTTCCATTTAAGACTACTGAAGTATATTTGATAAAGTACTTATATACAAAATATTTCTTTCTTATTCTTATTTACCCCCTCCTCTTAAAACACAGTCTATGTTTGACTGTTTATGTGAGTTAAGGTGAAAATTTTATTGGGCGTTTAATTTGTCTTCCCCTTCTACTGAACTTTGGAGAATCGGCCTCAGTTTCCGGTAAACTAGTGAAAGATATTTCGTTTTCCTCAAAATAAGGAAAAATAGAAACATCGTGATTTTCGCTCTGTTCCGTTTGTGTATTTCGGACTTCAAAAGGTTTCAAATGATCAACGTGTACAATTTTTAGTTTACCGTCTGAACAGTTTTGAATTTCGTATGTGATTTCGCACAATTTACGTACTATATTGTAAGGACCGGTCCAACCTAGACCTAATTTTTGATTCGCTTTAGGAGGATACCAGCGAAGAACTTGTTGACCAATATCGTATTGGCGTCTTTTTAATTTAGTATCATAATACTTTTTCTGTTTGTTAAAACTCGACTGGAGATTATCGTACGCAGTATCGAAGGCACGTTGCATGTTGTTCCGCATCCATTCAACGTATTTTGCCGGGCATTGTAATTCTTCTTCATTAACGGACGAGCCGGTCATTATATCAATCGGCAACGAAATTTCTCGGCCCAACATGAGCAAGTTAGGCGAACACTGAGTACTTTCATGAGTACAGGAACGGTATGCCATAGTCAGAAATGGGAGATGGTCGTCCCAATCGTCTTGGTTGTCATTGACGAACATGGCAAGCATTTGCTGAAGCGTCCGGTTAAATCGTCGGATTGAGGTCTATAGGGCTTGGTCCTCGATTTTTCAATTTCTAAAATGCGACACATAGATGCAAACAGTTCCGACTCAAACTGGCGACCTTGATCTGTGTGTATGCGGGCCGGTGTGCCAAGTCTGCAAACGAATTCGGTAACTAGTTTGTCTGCAACGGTCTGGGCGGTTTGGTCTGGTAGAGCATACGCCTCTTTCCATTTCGAGAAATAATCTCCGACAACCATTATGTAACGATTTCCGTGTTCTGTTTCTGGTAACGGACCCATTAGGTCTATGGCTATACATTCGAG
>MJUU01041466.1:84296-103112 GCA_002080025.1 Modiolus philippinarum
TACTAACATGCTACAATCAAATTCCCCAATGCCAACATTGGCATACCAACAAAAATTAGAAATTGCAGACAATCTTAAAACATTTGGCCTATCAAAATTTTCATTAACAATTTTCTTTTGGTTTGCATGGGCTGGACTTTTGGCCACAAGCGCAGCCCTGTCTATTTTAAACTGGTGGTTTGTTCATTTACTGTATGTGTGTTAGTGTTGTTTCTCTGTACAAATGTATTATCTTGTTGCGTTCTGTTTTGAACATTGTTGTGAGGGCAGTTCCTACTGAAGTGTCCTATTTGTTTGCATGTGAAACACGGTTTATTTGTTTTATGACCAATATAGTCATTTGAGCGGTAATGTGGTTTATTTGATTGATTGTGTTGTGGTCTTTTTAAATATTCAAGTGACCTTTGGATGTCTTTGATTGATTGTGCTAAATCATGTATACTGGGTTCGGTAGTTTGAGAATTATCACCCGGTTTCACGGCATTGACGTATTTTGTTTCTTCCTGTTTCGGTTTTCGTAAATGTGTGTTCTGTGACCCTTCAAATGCCTCGTATTCTACTGCGAGGGAGATTGCTCTGTCCAAAGTGGACGGATGTGCAAACTGTACATGCCGTTTTAATTCGGCATTACCTAGGCCTGACACGTACTGCTCTATTATCAACGCTTCACGCATTAACATCGGTATGTTTGGAAATGCACGACTAGCGAGTCGTTTTAATGCGTAGCCGTATTCAGCAGCTGTTTCTCCGTGACTTCTCTTTCTTGTTCGGAACTCACACCGGTAAGCTATTTCTCTCTCGGTGGGACAAAAACGTTGTGAAAGTGCGTTTCTTAGTGTGTTATAGTCTGTTAAATTTTCTGTTGTGAGTTCACTGAGAACTCTTTGTGCACTACCGCGAAGGCTCATTGCAAGTTGAGACGCTTTTTCGTATTCGGTCCACTCATTCCATAGGGCTACTTGTTCGAAATGGCATATGTAATCGGCCCGTTCGACCTTTTCCCCATCGAAGTGATCAGGTTCTTTTTCTTTACGTCGCGCTTTAAAATGTGACATTTGTGAAGGCTTGCTTGAAGTTTGCATGTAATCTGGTTGAAAAAAATCAGAGTTGTTGTGTTTTTGGGTTTTACTAAACGCATGTGCTTTTTCTTTGTTTGGATGTGTTTTTCTATCAAACTCATAGTTTGGTTCATGTGTATCTGTCTTTTTGTGATGCCCAAAGTAGGCAGAATTTTCCATTCCGTAATTGAAATGTGTATTCTGACAGATGCTTTGGCACTGTAAAATTTGTTGCTATTACCAGGGACCAAATTAGTCCCATTTTGGTATTCAAACTCATTAGTATCTCTAAATCTACAATTTTCATTTTTATTATTTATTTCACATCCATATCTGATCGATTTCTGTTGAATGTCACTAATTGTTTCATTGCCCAAATAGGGGCAATCAGGTGTCACGTGGTTTGATTTTACGTCATGATCAACAGAATACACGTTTACGTTAGGCGTTCTGTGTGCAGACCTGTTCAACATAAGAGAGGGGGAAAAAGGTTTATATAGTCCCGGTGGAAAGTGTGCCCGGCCGGGCTACCGGGCTTGCAAGTGCAAGTTCCAGTAAAGATTACTACGCCGGGATCACGGTAAAATATAAAAAGGGAAGGGACTATATTGTTTACAATTAACCTAATAAAAACCAAATAAACAGAGGTAAAGAATGTGTGTAGGAAATGACTACCGTCACACTCCCCCTCTCTTAAGATCTAATGTGTCCCACATTAGTCTCAAGACAGAGAGATATATTAAAGCTACAAATACAATAAATTAATTCAATATATTACAAATGAGCTCAATAAATATTTCACTATTGTCCATCATGGTTTCCAAGGAAAACAATATATTAAGAATAAATACTGTCTATATATATATCTGAAAAATAAACACAATAAATTAATAACAGTGATATAACAAATAACTTTAACAATCCATAAAAAGAGTCCAATAAATAAACAATTTTAAATATTTTAGCCAAGACAGTCAGATGATGCATGATGAAGATGGATCACAGAAAAGAAGATGATGGATGAATCACTTATTAAGGCCAAACACTTCGAATCGCCACGCCACCTCATTTCAACAAGTTCCTTCTTTAAACGGCTGTTTTCGGCTTCCAGTTGAAGAATTGTCTCCTTTTCCTTCTGCTGTTGGCGGATGGCATCTAGGTTTTGCTTTGCCATACCGCGTAGCCTGTTACATTGGTCCATAGTATCGCACAGCCATATTATACAGTCTTCCAGTTCTTTTTCGTCCTTCGGCAGAGAAGGCAAACTAAGTCTTTTTAAATCTGACCATAACGATTGTGTAGACGTTGAAACAGTGGAATGCCCAAAATGGGCATTATCATCAGTGTGTTGATAACAGACTCATTTGTAGATTCTGGATGAGTAATAGGATGCCCAAGATGGGTATCAAGACCATTCACTATGCCAGTGGGTAGATGCCCAAGATGGGTATCAAGACAGGAATCTGAAGATGATGATAAGGAATGATGCCCAAGATGGGTATCAATACAAGAACTATTGTTATATTCTGTCTCTGGAACATCAAAAGTAGCTGAAGATTCTAAAGTAGTATTGATGAAAGTAGGAGGCACAGAAGGGATGTGGATGATAAATTCAGGCTCAATCTCAGATAATGCAGTGGCTTGAATAAGGCTGGTTAATGAAGTAGACGGAGTGGTACTGGTGGATGAAGTGCATGAAAGCACAGTTGATGAAGTGGAAGTTATGACAGCTGTTGATGAACATGATGAAGTTGTAGTGATCACGGGGGATGAAGCTACATGAGATCTACCTTTGTACACGAAGTATCCTGGATCAACGAATTTCTTGTTCTCTCTTACTTCTTTCCGGCAGCGAAATAAGTTTTCAATAAGTCTCTCCTCACCATGGATTTGGTGGACATTCCTAAGATGCGTTTTCATGTCAGTCTTTCTTTTGCAGTATTTCTTACAGAGAGGCAAAGAGCAGGCATACGAGATGATTAGTTTGACATGCTTAGTATCCCAGTGACGCTGTTATTTAGTTTTAGAACTAAAATGTGTTGTGTGGCAGCCATCAACATGATCAACAGGACATTCCATTGGTGCTGGTGTACTGAAAAAAAATTTCAATACCCTCGTTGAAGTCACCATCTGCTAATAGATCTAACAGAACCTCAGACATTCTGAAATAAATTCAACCTCATAAGATTCTATTAAAGGCAAATTTTGAATTATGAACATTTTTTTTTTTTTGTAGACAGAAAAGAAGGTCCCATAGTAACAAAATTATCAAACATGAGGCTTACTAAAGCCCCTTTTTTAGAAAATATACTTTGGCAATACCCCAAACAAACAACATGACTCGAAGCTACATAACCGAAAGTAAATGCCCATGGTCAACTATTAAAATGTACAACGAGAACAATAAACACTAGGCTAGCCTTACTACTATAAATGGGGTACAATAATAATATCGTTACAACACCGAAAGCAACAACTTGCCCAAGTTGACATTCATCAAACATACAATTTCTCTTGGAAGAACTGTGATAATTGTCGGAAAACGACCGATTTGAATGAAAACTTAATGACTTTGGTTCAAGTTCATTTTGTGGAACGACCGATTCTGTTTGTTTATTTGACATGAAATTGTCAAAATTATGATTTTGTGAGGTAACGGAACATGAAGGTTGTGACTTTTGTGAGTCCCAATGTAGGACTGTTTCACTTTTGCAAGGATTGCTCAATTTGCTGTGAACAAAATGTTCACTTTGCGTACGGCATTCGGACGAAATTTCATTGTCGGACGTACAATTTTTGGATTTTACTGTCAGACTACAATCAGGTAAGTTCTGTATTGTTTTGTTCCGTTCTGTGCAGTTATTTTCTTGTTGGTTTTGTTCATTTAATGCATAGGATGGTGTAATTATGCGTCTAATAGACTGAAAAGACGAGTTGAGCAGGTTCCAGGCCGACGCCATTACGAGAAAACGAATAAATTTTGTAAGATTTCAACGTTGAATTAAAATTGTAGGCACTTATTTATAAACACGACAGGTTTCCGATAAAATTTTAGCAAAAATATTTCAATCCTCGGACGAGCTACCCAAAATAAAAAGACTTCCTCCTAGTACACATGGATGAAACGCCATTTTATTTCGATATTTGGTCTGTGACGTTGCAAAAATTGAAGTATAACTATCAATGACGTTATCGAAAATTGTTTATGACGCTACCCATAAGTTAATATTATTTTTACCAGGGGTGCATTTTTTTTATTCTGATCATGTTCTTGATCAATGATCGTGATCTTGATAATTGCATTTTAAAATCCTGATCATGATCATGATCATCAAATAAAAATATCATTGCTGGACCCTTGATCATTTCTGATCAAAGATGGCGGTCAAATGTTTATTTCTGTAAAAGTAAGAAATTCTGCACATATTCAAGGAACTTTTTTCTTTATTTTACAAAAATAGGTAGATATTGAGTTTTAAAGGCCCTACAAAGGTATACTTGAATAGATTAGTGTTGTCTGCCTTTTTCGGTCTTGATCATAAAAATGTTCAAGTGTGATCAGGAAAGTGATCATAGCTAAAATGAACATGACCTTGATATATCATCTTGACAGAATTTTTATCGTGTTCATGATTATAAAATGATAAATATCATGATCAGATTTAAAAAAAAAAATGCACCCCATGTTAGAATATTTAATTCAGGAGTTTGTCTTTTAATGCAGTGTGGAGTTGGTAAAACAATTCCCCGTGATGTATGCTCTTTATTTTTCTTAGATATGGTGTCCTTGTACATGAGATTATATCTCGTGTGTACACTTTGATCAATTACTATCGTCTAAATTTATGTAAATTCTAAAACCTAAGGTTTAACATCATCCATCGCAGTTTTGTCCTTAGTTATTTTATTCGGATTTCGTTTGGTTTTATGCATTTAAACATTTTTTTGAAATTGTGGATTTCCTATGTTTAGGTTGTAGTGCTGCTGATGAGGAATTAATTTCCGAAATGGCCATACAGATCATTAAAATTATTGCAGTTGGAGTTTTCATATGTATTGTGGTCTCCTGTTCATTTACTCGATATCCATTCATAAAATACATATGTATAAGCAGCCCAATCAGAGACTCCAAAAATTCATATACTGACCCTTCAGTCGTCAATGCCAAGCTTGCAATTGTAAATAATGCGCTGAGTATAGCTGAGTGATCTTTCACTTTCTGTTGGACGAATGAAAATGAATTCTTTAATTCGTCAGAAAAACAAGTCAAATTTCAATGCTTCTCTAGAAACTTGATCGTCAACGAATCCTGTTGTAAATTTAACAAAGTCGAAGTTCAAACAATTCACATCGACAGTTTCCATCTGTAGTGTTTTTTTCTTCTTTTGTTCATAAACTTCGGATACATGAACTTCCTCGAAATGGACAACATGTATGAATTCTCCGGCATTATAATAACAGTTTTGAGATTCATCTTAGAATACGTATTTGTTGTGGCGTAATGTAATCTATGTTGATATAACAGGCATTACAAGTAAATGAAACGTGACTGGATAGGATGTGAAGTGGGCGAAATGGAGGTCAGAATAAGGATTTGGAGATGGCAGAATAGGTGAAAAATGGGAAAAGTGGGCTGAGAGGTAGGATAAAGATAGATTGTTGGTTAGGTGGCAGAAGTGTTGAACTTTGGGTTTGTAGTTGACAAAAGAGGGGTTGGAGGTGGGAGAGAGTAACCCCATATCTCCTCGTGAATCATTACTTCTGATCTAATGACGTTATATAATCGGGTGATGAATGCTCTTCTATAATAAGTAGCCATAGCATTGATGTATCTTGATTTTCAGAGATATCTCCCTTTCTTTTCTACAGTAAAAGTTCGTCTATTGGCTGCAACAAAGTCAATGAGAAAAAACTAATTGATTCGTAATATGTGATCTGTAGGAACTAGGTCTACACTTTTCAGTCATTGTGAAAAGTCATAAAGCACAATAAAATTTTGTAAGAACCATTTTTATTGGTTGATTTATAGACTATGATTTTTAGTTCGCCTCAACGAAGTTGAGGAGGACTATTGGAGTACCCCCGGCGTCCGCGTCCGCATTTAGGTATATATCATCAAACTTTGTGTACAGATGTATCTTGGGCTATCTCACAGCCAACAAGAAAATAAGGTGATCTACTTACATTCAAGTTTACGTCCGAGTTCAGATCTAAGTAACTGTACATGGTACAATCATCTAACCTTGCATGTGCATGCATCTATGGCGGTAGGTCAGCATCCAGGCAAAATTAGGTCACTCTGACCTATATTTTCTGCATGATTGACTTACATCCAAGTTTACGTCCGAGTTCAGATCTAAGTAACTGTACATGGTAGGATCATCTAACCTTGCATGTGCATGCAACTTTGGGGTGAGGTCAGCACCCAGACAAAATTAGGTCACTTTGACCTATATTTTCCGCATGAGTGACTTACATTCAAGTTTACGTCCGAGTTCAGATCTAAGTAACTGAACATGGTAGGATCATCTAACCTTGCATGTACATGCATCTTTGGGGGTAGGTCAGCATCCAGGCAAAATTAGGTCACTTTTCCGTTTATGTCCGAATTCAGGTCTCGGTTACTGTACATGGTAAATATAAGATCATCTAACCTTTGTATACATGCATAAGGGATGGTAAATGAGCACCCTGGCCAAATTAGGTTTATGTGTCCATGTGCCATAACAAGGCGAACTTTGTAGTCGGTGATTACCTATGTTTTTCATTTGGGTGACGGGTAAATTTTAGGGCAAGCGAACTTAACCAAAATGAAGAGAAACCCAGTTTTGGTTTGCAAAACCGGATTTTGCTGTCAGCAAAGATATGTTTCCTGGCAGAAAACCCATGGTTTCCGTAATTAAACTTGACTTTTCTACTGCGGCAAATGTAAGTTTCCTTTTAGAAATACATACAAAGTTCAGATTTAATGGTTTTCTGAGGCTAAACCCAAGTTTCATCCTGCAAATATTAGTTTTCCTCGCCCAAACCGGGTTTCGCTCTAGAGAAACCTGGTTTTATTCAAGAAACCTAGGGTTTCCTAAAACAAACTATACTTTCCTGTTGCAAATAGTAGTTTTCCTTTAAAATTCCATAGAAGGCTGAGGATCCAACGCCATTTCTGAAGCTAGACCCAAGTTTACTCTTGCTAACCAAAACCGGGTTTCTATACATTATGTTAATTTCACTTGCAAAACAATTTAGATGTAATGTATTTGTACAGTTTAATCTGATTTCTATTCATAGTTAATACAATTTCTGTCTAGTAATGAATAAATCAGAATAATCCACAATAAACCTGCTCTTATCTTTCATTCTATACCCACATCCCTTAGTCTTGCTACTTGTTCGCCACCCTAGACTATCAAACCGTAGAAACTTTACTTATTAATACTCAAGCGATATATCTTTGATTTCAAAATTTGAATTTGTCTTTTATTTGCGATAGTTTTCTTTTTTTGATATGTATACAGCTGATAATTCCTTAGCCTATCACCATCGTCAACAAGTTCAACTTTGATACACATGCCTCCAAATGAGGTACAAGGAATACCAAAAAGGAACCGTTATTGTCATCATGATTCTGTCAAATGTTTCATAGCTTATTTTGTATGTATTTTCTTAGGGTCCGCTATTTATGTTTTCTATATGCGACATTTCAGTTTGTTCATTGTACCTGCTTTGAGAATTTGGACATCACGAGTCACGACGAGTCATGGAATGCTCCTCATCTTTGTACTGCTCTCGTTCCTTTTTATTCATTGGATCTAATTTTGAAACGCCTTTTCTATTATTTTGACTCAGTTTCTTGTCCAAATGGTCGATTTTGAGTTTGATACTTGTTTTGTTTCGCTTTATATTTTTCTTTACTTGACCGATTATTGAATTTTGGCTGTTTTTTCTATTAACTCTCCATTTTAATTGGCTTTGCAAAAAATAATTTTTAATCAATATGTGTTTTACGATTTTTTAAATAATCATGACGCTAAGTTTTCAAAAAAATGCACAAATTTATAGATCGTAAGATTTAAATAGATTTTAATTGGTTGATTCTGAGGATTCTCAATATAAAAGATATTGATAAATTTATACATACGTTTTATTTTCCAACTGTGACGTCCAAATAAAAGTAAAAATTTCCTATTACAAAGCATACAGTATACATGATAATATTAAAGGTGTCCCAAAAACAAGCAACCCTTTGCCAAGTAATTGTTTCTTCGTTTGACTCATCCTTGGTGTTTTGTGGTCCTCCTCCTTTGTCGTGTTCATTTATTTGTCCTATAAAAGCGTCTGTTATCTTATTTGGCGTCGAACTTTTACATTTGAGATAGTTGAATTTAACAATTTTTTGAAGCCATACCGGTATTGGTTTTTCCTCAGACCTGTAGTAAAACCAAGCACTTACAATGACCGATCCAACAATCATTCCACTCATCGTCATGTCCATTATAAGAACAATATAAATGGCGGAAAGTCTTGGCATAGCCGTTGCTGGAAGTATAGCTTGCGCAATCGTCATAAATACAACTACAGCAAGCAGAAGTGTAATCGAAAAGCCTACCCTTTCTCCGCTATCTTGAGGTAGGAAGAACACAGTAACGTTAAGAATTGCCAAGAAAAACGTTGGAAGTACGAGTGTTATAAATAAAAACATTGGTCGACGTTTATAGTTCAGCGTAAATGTCGCCATCGGAATCCCTGTATTACTAACAGAGATTGAAGTGTCTGTCAAATCCCATTCACTATGCTTTACATATGTGTCTGTGTTGATCTGATTAGTTGATGCTGTGAATGTAATTTCGTTCATCGGGAATCCCCACGCTATAACATTCAGTTTGCACTCTTGCTTATCAAAGGGGAAATAAGTTGTGTCGATTTCACACGTAAATTCCAAATTTTCCCCGGGCATCCACATCACAGTTCCGTTACTGTATAGCTGTACGTACGTGTTGTTGCCACCGAACATTTCCATTTCCTTTACGCTGTTGCAGTTTATCAATGGCGGTTTCCAAATCTGGTCGTGTGGTAAAACAATGAGCTCAATATTGTTGTAACTACTAGGTGCCCATACCAAGTTTTCATCTTGCCACATAACTGTAAAATATCCACCGATAGATATGGTACCTTCAACTGCGTTTATACCCATTAAGAAAAAGAGAGTGAAAGAGATCATAACGTTCGTAGATTGAGACTGGTCCACTTCCGGTCTAAGATTTTTATTCCGGCTTCCAGTTGTCAAATAAGTGTATAATGAATCTGTCTGTGTAAAGGTTGCCATGTGAATTACACTTATTTTCAATAAAAGTAAAATCGCTAATTGAAAAAACCACTTTGTCTCCATTTTCAATGTTCAACCGTTTTTAGAGAATATGGTCAGAGAGATCTTCATCAACAGCAGATAGTTATGAAATCATCTTTTGGTAAGAGGAAAACTTTTCCATACAACAACACACTTTTATTAATTCAATTTCTGCCAAACAAATGATTTGCCGTTAATAGTTCAACAAATGTTAAGTAAACTACAACTGCCATTAAGATAATGCTATTTTTCAAATATTTGCGAAGTTGAATTTCACTGATGCTTTGTCTTGTAAAAACAATCCTTTCTCAATAAATGATTGAAATAATTAGAAATGCAATTTAAATGACGATCTATTCATACAAAGATTAACGATGAATTAAACTGTATTTATACACATGTTAATATATTAATGGATTTTCGATTATTAAGTGGAATGTAAATCTTCTGAAGGCTTAAAACTGGGATAAAGTTTTTTTACCCTTGTAAAAAAGACCCTTACTTTCTCGAGAAGAGAGGTTCAAGACCGATTTATGTCCAAATACTCAAACATATTTCATGCCTTAAATCCTTTTTGAATGTCCAAGAATAGAGATGTAATCGAAATTGCCATACCCTCTGTCTATTGCGACCGCCAAACTTAGTTTCCGTCCTTTTCCGAAACAACGATTCGTAATTTTTTTTTTTTTTTTTTTTTTTTTTTTTTTTTTTTGAGTCGCATAATATAGTGCATGCAATTTATTGGACAAAGATTATACTAATTAGGCTTCCACATGTTTTGTTTTTACCCCCATTTCTATAATGCCAAAACATATTACATAATAAAGGTTGGATCTTCTTGACCAAAAAATTCTGATTGGTTTAGTTTCGAATGAAATGTTATTGTAATCCAAAAATCAAAAGTAAAACACAACTGTCGAGACGGGCGTATCATGCACTCTTTGCGCAGCATGTAATTTATACTGGATGTCCAAGAATGGAGATTTAATCAAAATGGCCAAACCCCATCTGTTGCGTCAGCCAACTTTGAGTTTCCATCCTTTTTCTCAAAAACGATTTATAATTTGTTTTTCGAGTCGCATGATGTAGTGCAGAGTTTTTGGAATGGACTGAGCTAATTCGGCTTCCACATGTTTTCCCCCACTTCTATAATGGCTAAACATATTAATTTTATATTGTTTTATAAAGGTTGGATCTTGGTGACCAACAGATTCTGCATGATTGGTTTAGTTTCGAATGAAAATTTTAGTGCAATCCAAATATGTCAAAAATAAAACTCAACAGTCGACAGGCGCATCATGCACTCTTTGCGCAGCAGGTAATTTATGCGGCTATAGTCTTATAAGATACTATTAATTCATATATGTCACTGACGAAAGATAATATCAATAGGCTTGTTGGATTTCTTAATGTCTTAAAAACAAGTGTAAGGGGACGACCATTTGATTCTGAGGGGGGGAGGCTGGCAGATTTTGTAAATAAATATTCTGTCCCTGAAAAAGTTGAAAATAAATAATCTGGCCTGCACATCCAAGAAAATAAATAATCTGACCTTAGATTCATTGGTACGATACGATTATGTTATTGAAAATAAAAATTTTCGCCGCGAAGCGGCGAAAAATAAATATTCTGGCCCGCAAAATTTTGAAAATAAATAATCTGGCTCGACCAAATTTGCCAGGCCCCCCCCCCTCAGAATCAAATGGTCGTCCCCTAATCACTAAAACATCAATGTAATTCCCAGTACATTGCGGTAAGCTGCTATTTTAAGAAAAATATATAGGCATTAACTTTAGAAATTGAGAGCTATAAAAATTCCTTTTAAATACAACATTTAATCTTTAACCCAATTGTTAATTAAACATTGATTATTTATCAAATGTGCATATAGATTATATCAGTTTAATATTTTACAACGTGTCATTACAAGACTTAGTCCATTTTACTACCATTTAAAACATGTCATTACTATGTCCTATATTCAGGACTAAGTATAGTTTAGTAACCAAAATGTTGCGGAAATGGAGGAACGTTTTGGTTCCTGTAAACCAGACACATACAGGCTAACACAAGTAATCGCAAGTGATTTAAGTAAGACAGGCTAGGCCAATTAGCTACCAACAGTCCTTCTATCCCTCTAGTGATCGTAAGTGACTATGGCTATCCGGAATTCCTACCCAAACAGTCAATTGTCAGTCCTGGTACTTAATCCGACCATCAACATCTCCTATCAGCACAAGTAATCGTAAGTGTATAAACTGATTCCGGCTATCCCGAAATCATATCACCACTGGTTATTGTTCGCCTTGGTACTTAACCCGGGTATCCCGAGTGCCTGTCACAACAAGTAATCGTAAGTGTATGTACCCATCTGGAATTCCTGTCCAACTGTTAATCGTCATCTCGGTACTAAGCCCGGCTATCATGAATTCATTTCACCTCTAATGATTTCAAGTGTTGTGCTGGGTCCGGCTATCCCGAATCCCCTTCACCACTAGTAATCGAAAGTCCTGGTACTGAGTCTGTCTACCTGGAATTCCTATCACCATTGCTAACCAGTGTCAATCTCGGTGCTAAACTCGACTATCATGAATTCCTGTCAACACTAGTAATCGTATTGAATGTACTTAGCCTAGCTATCCCTCTTCCTGTTACTACTGATAATCGTCAATCGCGGTACTGAAATACAAAATGACCTAGTTGCATTAAATTAGAAACAGTAAATTTTGTTAGGCTTTACATGTGTTTCAAGAAGTTATTAAAGTTTCGAATCAAAATAAAAAAGGAAAGCCGTAATCCCAAAATAGAGAGAAGTACTTTTTATCCCGAATTTCTATCACCACTAGCAATCGCCAGAGGAAATACCACGCCTGGCTTTCCCGAATTCCTGTTCCGCTAGTAATCGATAGTGACGATAATAAATTCTTGCTATTCCGAATTCTTATCACCAGTGTCGCTACAGAGTTTGGATATCACCGATTCCTTCTCACCATAAGCAATGGATTGGTCGTTCCTGTAGTGCTAAATATCAACTGGTGACTAGCCTATAGTGACTAATGTTTATTGCTTGTGTGTGACAATTAGCATATTTAGCATATTAATCAAAGCACCCATTGTGGATAACTGACAATCATACACTTTTTAATGCCGTGATCTTAAGTTAGTTTCATTGATTTTTGTACAATTTAATTACTTATCTAAGATAATGTAATTGAGCTGCCTCATTTTTCAAAATTTGTTTACTTTATCGGAATACGAATATTTGATTTGAACATCGCACAAGTAAGTATATTGATCGTATCCAATTTGTAAAATAACTAAATTGATTATATTTCTGCCTCATTCTAAATTGGCGATTTCTTGGTTTCACCTGCGGATCCAGCTTCGAAAAAGGACGGTCAAAATTGGTTCTCTAGCTATTTTGCCAATTTGTTGCAATTTTTGCAAACATTGCATACAGAAGAACTCCAACCCCGGAGCCAACCCTTTTTCGGGATCCGGCAATGTTTTGTAAACAAAAAGTTTTAAAGTAGGAAAAATTCGTAAAGGTTCCTCGGAACCATGTGTCTCGCCTGCTCAGTAAGGTATCATTATAATCAGGACAATACTAGCGTTTATATACTCTCTGTATTCCAAAAAATAACTGGTGTTTAAGAGTTTCAGGAATTTACCAAAATTGGAATCAAATATTTTTGCAATTTAGGTATTGAAAATGACTGTTTTTACCAAAATGTATGTAAAATGGTGAGGTTGCTAGGCAAAATTCCAAAAAAATAACAGATCTTGAAGAGTTTCAGGAAATTTACCAAAATTGAAATCAAATATTTTTGCAATTTCATTTTTGGAGATGTATTCAAAGATCTTCTTCTCTGAAACAACTGAACCGATTGGAACCAGACTTGATCACAGTTATAGTCTTTAGGTGGTCCCCTTGAAAGTTTGTGATTTTTATGTTCATACCTCATTCAAGGTGGCTGCCAGCTGAGAACATAGTTAACATAGGGCCCCTATGGGAAATGCATCCAAAAATTTTTCTCCTCTAAAACTACCAAGCCAAATTCAACCTAACTTGTTCACAATAGTCCTTGGATTGTCCCCTTCAAAGTTTGTGATTTTGACATTCGTACCTCATCCAAGATGGCCGCCAGCATGAAACACAGTTTAACATAGGGACCCTATGGGAAATGCTTTCAAATGTCTGCTCCTCTGATCCTACAGAGCCAATTGGAACCAAACTTGGTTACAATAGTCTTTAGGTGGTCCCCTTGAGAGTTTATGATTTTTATGTTCATACCTCATTCAAGATGGCCGCCAGCAGGTAACATAGTTTAACATAGGGACCCTATGGGGAATGCAATTAAAGATCTTCTCTTCTGAAACTACTAAGCCAAATTGAACCAAACTTGGTCACTATAGTCCTTGTATGGTCCCCTTTAAAGTTTGTGATTTTTACATTTGTACCTCATCCAAGATGGCCGTCAGCGTGTAACATAGCTTAACATAGGGACCATATGGGAAATGCATTCAAAATGTCTTCTCCTCTGAACCTACTGATCAAATCGGAACCTAACTTGGTTACAATTGTCTTTTGGTGGTCCCTTTCAAATTTTGTTATTTTTATGTTTGTACCTGATCCAAGATTGAAAATGTAACATCTGGTGAACTGATTTATAATATGAATGGGTGGTCTTTTCGTGACAATGAATAAACCAATCACCAGGTGAGCGATACAGGCTTATGTGAGCTTCTAGTTATTATTTTCATCAATATATTTTTTAAAAAAGTATGGTTGCTAGGTAGAATTCCAAAAATTTATAGGTATGAGATTGAGTTCCAGGAAATTTACCAAAAATTGGAATCAAAACTTTTTGCTTTTATTTCAAATTTACTCAAAAACCATGGTTGCTAAGAAGAATTTCAAAAAATTGCATGTCTTGGACAGTTTTAGGATATTTACCGATGTTGGAATAAAATATTTTTGCAATTCCATTATTGAAAATTACTGTTTTCATAAATATATTTTTAAAAAGGTATGGTTGCTAGGTAGAATTCCCAAAAATTAATTGGTCTAAGAGAGTTCTAGGAAATTTACCAAATATTGGAATAACAAATTTTTGCAATTATATTCATTAAAATGTTTGTTTATTTCAAATTCACTCAAAAACCATGGTTGCTAAGAAGAATTTAAAAAAATTGCTTGTCTTGAAGAGTTCCAGGAAATTTACCAAAATTGGAATCAAATATTTTTGCAATTCCATTATTAAAAATTACTGTATTTATCAATGTATTTAAAAAAAAGTATGGTTACTAGGTAGAATTCCAAAAATTAATTGGTCTATGAGAGTTCCAGGAAATTTACCAAAAATTGGAATCAAAAATTTTTGCAATTTTATTCATTAAAATGTTTGTTTATTTCAAATTCACTCAAAAACCATGGTTGCTAAGAAGAATTTCAAAAAATTGCATGTCTTGGACAGTTCCAGGAAATTTACCAATGTTGGAACCCATAAATGCGTTCAAAATTATGCTTGGCATCAAAGAATTGCCTTATTTCAAAATTATATGCAAACATTTAAAAAATTATCGGTCTTTGATATTTTCAGGAAATTTACCGAAGTTGGAACCACAATGAAAATTCCAACAGCTTGTTCCATGTCTGCACACTGCATGCAGCAATGTCTAATTTTAATGAAATTCTGTTAAGACACAAACACTTAATTCACTTTCTTACGAACTTTTATTTGTGGATTAACATTGAAATTGTTACCAAAAAACTATAAGTCCAAATACGCAAAAAATATGGAAAAACCCCAAAGCTGGTGATAATTTTCTGACCATTATCTAAGTTTTGACCACTTTTCAATAAATTCCAATAAGATAAATAACTTTATTCAACGTCTAAAAAACTTTGATCTCTGGGTTAACATTCATTTTTTTTTGCGAAAAAAAAACTAAGTCCAAATACGGAAAAAATACGGAAAAATGAAAAAAAATAAATTTCAAAATTTGCATCTGGAGGTAATTTTCAGAACATTTTCTAGCTTCTGACCAGTTTTTATGATATTCCAATAAGATTTAATAACTTTATTCACCATCTAAAAAACTTTAATTTGTGAGATAACATTTAAAAAAATTAAGTCCAAGTACGGAAAAAATACGGAAAAAAAAAATTTCAATTTTTTTTAGCAAGAAGTAATTTTCTGACCATTATCTAGCTTCTGTCCAATTTTGACACAATTCTATAACGATTGAATGACTCTATTCAACCTATGAAAAACTTGTGCAATTGTTGACGCCGACGACGACGGAATTTGGATCGCTATGTCTCGCTTCCGCAACATTCGTCGCAGGCGAGACAAAAAAGAAGAAACGGAAATCAAATTAAAAGTTGTAGATCATGGTCCACTGGGTAGGCTAAACCGTAATCAGCAATGTGTTTGTGCAACGCAAAAAACATGAATTGTGATGTTCAAAAACGTGACATCAGTTGCTCTTGACAGATGGTGTTTGTTCGTGTGAGAATTTCTCATACGTTTACTAACTTATTTTTTTCAATTTGGCTGTTCAATATTTTCATTGTTTTTACCAAAATGTTTTAATCTGTACAAACGACTACTTTTGCCCTTTCACAAGTTACACTGCAATGTTTGCCTACATCTATTTCGATGTGCCCCGTGTTGTCTATCGATGTTGTTTTTGTTCTCATTTCTGTCTTTCGTCCGGTTTTACTTTTTTCCTCATTGACCGCTCCCGACATGTGTTGCTTCAATGACATATTTTAGCTTCGATCGATGTTGCTCAATATTTTTGTCAAGAATACCGCTTAAGTGAACGCTAGGAGCCATCTTGATCTCGCTTGAGGGGTGAATATTGTTCATCTCTAGTTGAAGACCCTCAGGCGACATCAAGATGTAGACAGGAATAAAAGCCATGTCCTTGATAAACTGGAGTTAACTTTGTATCGTGTGCGTTTTTGTCACATGTACATTCACTCCATATACTTTCATTTTTTTCTTGTCTTGCCACAATATCACTGGAAATTAGTCACAAGCCGCTGGATGTTTATTATAGCTACTTTTTATTGCTTCTTGGGTAGTCGTACATTTGGCTGTTATTAAAATGTTCCGTGACTTTTTATACTGCAAGTTGTGCTACCATGGTATATATAATTACTTGTTATGCTGCCAGTTGTGCTTAATATAAAGGTATACTGTTACAGATGAAAAACAACAATAAAAGCGTTGTTCCACTGCTCGTTGCTAATATGTTTTTGTAGAGACTTTGTCTCATGAGCATTTGCTCCATATCCTTTCATTTATTTGACTGGAATTGAAAACAACAGCTGTTTTTTTGTTTGACTTTGACCCGAGGACTGAACTGTTACCTGAAGTAATTGGCTGAGGGAAACAGTTTAGTCAGAGTGTAAAACAAAGCACCTGGTCTTTGATGGCCTAGTCTATAAGTGTTTTGTTATACCTTTTCATATTAAATAGAATCTGTTCTTTACAAAATGTTAACTTGTTTACTTGTACTGCTTTTTTGGTATTGCGACTTCTTGTTTCGTTTAGACAATTCACGTACCCATTTGACCAAGGTTCCAATGTTGAACACTGATAGAATAACAGTTTTATTATCAATGCTTCTTTTTACCTTGCAGGGTTGACAGCATATACTTGTATGCAAGACAAAAACAACAAGGGCTGTCGCCGAATGACGTCCAATTATACCCCACTCATCATCATAAAGTGTGTGTGAACCCAATATAGAAAAGAACATAGTACAAGTGCGGAGGCAATACAAGTATGGAAACAATGATACAATCCTCAAGAAAAAATTACTCTTTAATGCTACAAGTGTCAAAATTGACGAAGTTGGAAAAAGGGAATTGTATCCCGATTGGTCTGGAAAGGCATCCTACAATATGGCATAACTTTACAAAACTTGTGACAAAATTTTAGATCTGCTACTTTTACCATTGCTGAGATAAATGCGATGAAACTGTGTCACAAAAGGACCCGCCGACAAACCCGTACACCCACCCACGAACGCACACACAGACCCAAAACAGTATATCCCTTATACCCTATGGGGAGCGGAGGTATTCAAATAAAAATATAGGCAAAAAGAAAGTAGATCAGTGACGGACCACAATATAACTAAAGCTTCATACCAAATGTCATATCATAACTATATACAAAAGCTGAGAAATCCTTGACGAAAATTTTCAATATATATGTCTATAAAGTTATCGTCAAACAGGAAGAATATACCATAGATTTATAATCTATGAATATACCGTATAACGGGTAATTTTCGCGGGGTTATAATTTATGATTAGGTGATGAAAGGGAGTCACCGTACAACTCATAATTCTAAAGCTTCAAATATCAAATGATTACCACATACACAGCAGAGAAATCCTTGACGAAAATTTCTGAAGATGAAATATATGGCTATACGAGGAAAATCAAAGTTATTGGCAAACAGGAAGTTGATAAGTTGTGGACTTGAAAAGGAGACTCACATTCCAATTTATCATACTGAAGCTTCAGACCAGATATGAAATCATTACAACATTTACAAGCTAGGAAATCTTGATGAACAATTTCAGTATGTGGCTATAATGGGAAAATTTATCGCCAAACAGGAAGAAGATGAGTTACAGACTTGAAAAGGGGAGACACGGCACGTACAAATCATCAAACGAAAGCTTCAGATCAAATATCAAATCATTACTAGAAACACATGCTGAGAAATCTTTGACGAAAGATGTCCCGGACGAATGGACAGACGGACAGACAGACGGACGGACAGACGAAAGAGCGGGGATATATAAAAAACGGGTTATCGGGAAACAGGAAATAGATGAGTGACGGACTTGAAAAAGGGAGACACCGTGCATTTCATCATTCTTAAGTTTCAGACTAAATATAATGATTACCACAAACACAAGCAGAGAAATCCTTGACGAAAATTTTCAATATATGGCCATATGGCAAAAATCAAAGTTATCGGCAAACAGTAAGTAGATGAGTTATAGACTTGAAAAGGAGAGGTACGGTACAACTCATCATACTTCAGCTTCAGACCAAATATCAAATCATTACTGCATACAAAAGCTAAGAAATCCTTGACAAAAAAAATCAATATATGGCTATAATGGGAAAACATCAATGTTATCGTCAAACAGTAAGTAGATAAGTTAGGGACTTGACAAAGGGAAACACAGTACAACATTGATAAATTGATAAACCTGAAGACCATAAAAGATATTTCCTTAATTTACCGTATATCAACAAAGGGATCGATCTTATTGATGTATCTAGTATATTTAGAGACTCAATATTCCTCCTTATTTTGATAATATGGAACCACCCATTATTTCATATACTTACAAAAAACCTACAAGAGACCTTA
>MJUU01041466.1:103396-116523 GCA_002080025.1 Modiolus philippinarum
ACACTTTCATTAACAAATGCATGGAAGTTGTTGATATCCGAATAAATCATTTTGAAACACATTATAAGCAGCAGAATACCATTCCTGCTATTTCAAAAATCAAACAGAAGTTAAAAGAATTGGAAAAAGGGTATATATTTGTTCCGGCAGATAAAGCAGCCAATAATGTGGTCGTTGTTTGACGTAAGTATTACATCGACGTGTACCAATTCTAGTACATTTCAAGCTACCACGTCAACAGAAACACAAATAATTGATGATCACATGATAGCTACAGCTGAACTTAAAGCAACTTCTAAATATAAAAGCATTCCTACTATGTATTGGCTTCCTAAACTACGCAAAAATCCTTTCAAATTTCGTTTTATTTCGGCATCAAGTAAATGTTCAACTACACACATTTCTGTGTTATTGACCAGTGCACTTACTACCATAAAAAATCTCGTCATCAACTTTTGCAACAAATGTTATGAATATAGTGGAATTAACTACTTTTAGAGTGTTAAATATTCGGTAGAAGTTTTGGAAAGACTTCGATCTGTTAATGAAGCATACACCCCCGTCGATAGCTATGTTTTTTCTAACCTCTATACTACATTACCGCATACACTCATCAAATAGAAATTTTCTTATTTGATAAAATGGTCCTTCAAAAAATCAGGATGTACGTACATTTGTTGCAATACATTTAAATCGTTTGTCAGTGACGACAAACATGACAACTATACCAACTGGACTTGTCAGGATATGATAAAAGCATTAAATTTTCTTCTTGATAATATTTTTGTTCGTTTCGGTGATACAGTCTATCAGCAAAAAATAGGTATTCCTATGGGTACCAACTGTGCACCTCTAAAAGCAGATTTATTTCTTTATTGCTACGAGTCACAATTCATGGCAAAAATTCAAAAAGACCCTTCTAAACAGCATTTAGTTGATAAATTTAACAATACATATAGATATTTGGACGATATTTTGGCTTTAAATAATCCTGAATTTTCTAAATTTACAGATGAAATTTATCCTGCAGAACTTACTTTAAATAAATCCAATAGCTGCAGTGATTATACTCCTTTTCTTGATCTTGATATATCAATAAATCAAGGAAAGTTAAACACTAAGGTTCATGATAAAAGGGATGATTTTTCATTCCCTATAGTCAATTTCTCCCATCTCGAAGGCGATGTTCCGTTAGCCCCTTCTTACGGGGTCTACATTTCACAACTTGTTCGATATGCACGAGTATGTAGTAATGTTTCTGACTTCAACGACCGAAATCTTTGCCTCACTGAAAAACTTCTGCATCAAGGGTTTAGATATCATAAATTGATAAAAACATTTTCTAAATTTTATTATAGATACATTTATTTATTAAGAAAATTTGGTTCTACATGCAGGGTTCTTATACATCAGGGCATTTCACATCCAAACTTCTATGGAAATATCATTTACAAAGCGCATAAATTCAAAAATTGTCCTTCCAAACTTATTAATCCGTTGAACAAACTTATTCATAAAGGATATAAATACAGCATTGTTGTTAAATCTTTACTTCTGGTTTTTGTTGGCAAAAATATTGATCATCTCCTAAATGCTTTACACCATAACTAAATTTAAACAATTTTTCATATTGGCAGTATTTGGCATTGCACAGTATCATGTCTTTCTTTCATAATTGATGATGTTGTTATACCAAATCTATTTAGAAGTATTTCAAATGAAATTTCATATGTAAGAAGGCTTGATATCATAGTCAATGGAAATAATGTCCTTAGCTAGCTGTCAGTAACTGCGAGCATTTGTCCGGACAGTACCTGTATGTATTGTCTTCATGTTTTATGTACTTCATTGTAAGGGTACTCGTCTTGATAGAAGTTGGACTTTTTTCTAGTTTGATTTATACTGTGAGTCTTTTTGTATATTTATTTTTAACCATTCACCACATATATAGGGGGAGGGTTTGGATCCAAGAAAACGAGTTTAACCCCACCGCAATTTTTGCTTCTATCCCAAGTCAGGAATATGTTGGTCATTGGCTTGTCCTTGTCTTCTTATAAAATTTTAGTTTCTTGATATTTGGGTTATTGGATGTGGTTTGTTTCCATTGATTTATTCACTTTTTTACCTTTTCGGGGCCATTTAGGGCTTACTATATGGTGTGAGGTTCGTTACTGTGTTGAAGACCATATGGTGACCCCTAGATGTTTTGTTTTTTCGTCGTTTTAACCTGGATATGGGATGTTGTCTCCTTGATATTTACCCCATTTCCTTTCTTTTTTCATATTCTTAAGCTTCAGACAAAATATCAAATGATTTCTACATAAAAAAAGCAGTAAATCCTTGACGAAAATTTTTGATATATGGCTTAATGGGAAAAAATGAAAGTTATCGTCAAACAGGAAGTAGAAAAGTTGAAAAGGAGAGACAAAGTACAACTCATCATACTAAAGATTCAGACCAAATATCAAATCATTATTACATACACAAGCTGAGAAATCCTTGATGAAAAATTTCAATATATGGCTAAAATGGCAAAAAATCAAATTTATCGTAAAGAAAGAAGACGAAAGATGTTCCGGACGGGCGGAAAGATAGACAGGGGGAGATACAAACGGACAAGGGTAAACAGTATACCCCTCTCCTTCGAAGCGGATGTATAATTAAACAAATAAACAGATATAAGACACAATTGTAGAGGTCTCTGAGAAGATATCTTTGAATGATTTTTATACGCCCGTTGAAAGACGGACGTATTATGGTATACCCTCCATCCGTCCGTCTGTCCGTCCGTCCGTCTGCCCGTCCGTCCGTCCGTTAATTTTTTGGTTTCCGGAGATTTTGTCTGTAACCGCATGACATATTGATTTCATATTTGGTATATGACTATATCTAGGTGAAATACAGATCAAGTTCGAATTTGGTTCCGGTCGGTTGATTCTGTACAGAGTTATGACCCTTGGACTTAGTGAAATTTTGAAAAATATAGGTTTCCGGGGTTTTTTTTCTGTAACCGCTTGACATATTGATTTCATATTTGGTATATGACTATGTAGGTGAGATCCAGATCAAGTTCGAATTTGGTTCCAGTCAGTTGATTTTGTACAGAGTAATGGCCCTTGGACTTAGTTAAATTTTGAAAAATATAGGTTTCCGGAGTTTTTTCTGTAACCGCTTGACATGTTGATTTGGTATTTGGTATTTGAGTATATCTAGGTGAGACACAGTTCAAGTTCAAATTTGGTTTTGGTTGGTTGATTTTGTACAGAGTTATGACCCTTAGACTTTGTAAATTTTTGAAAAACATCAGTTTCTCCACCTTTTCTTTACAATGTGTGAATATGTTGATTTGATATATAGTTTATGATTGTATGTTTATAAATTATGGATTAAGTTTAAACTTGGTTCCTGTTTAAGGATTTTTGTGGACAGTCATGGCCCTTGGATTAAATATTTTTTTTTGAAAATTCATTTTTTACATATTAATTTGATATTTGTTGAATGGTAACATCTTGGTAAGGCACATATTCTGTTTGATTTTTTTTTTCAATCAAAATTTTGTTGTGGTCCAACAATGCCATAAAGTACGAGTTGACAGTGGACGGCGTATCATGCGCTCTTGGCGCAGCAGTTTATTTCATATGACACAATGTTTATTTCTGTTCCCTAATGGCGATGATATGCCTAATGATATGACTGAATTGCCGATCGTTTTTAAAAGCAGGGAAGTAAGGGCTATTGTCATCAAGTTTGGTTCCTACTGGCAAAGTAATATCAGAGAAGATCTTTAGATATGTTTCCCTTAGTTTCCGATGCTACATTAGTATGGTTCCAACGGGTGATCAAGTTTTGTTCCGAGTGGCATTGTTGTTTCAGAGGAAAACACCTTTGGATTACAACCGGATGCAATGTCTTGGAGAAATGTTATCCTTGCTATTAAATAGCCAGTTGAGCTAAAAATGTAGGAGTCTGTTCATATCGCGTGCATCAACATCCTTGGCATCTTGTTTGCATCAAGACCAATATGAAAAGTCTGAAAGCTTATTGTTCAGACGAACCGTATTAGTATATATACATCAGTTCTATTAAAAAACATACCTAAAATCTTGGAATATAAAACTGCAGAAGTATGGGTCCCAAGAAAACTTGACCGACAGAAAGATTGACAGACGGTCATCATAACACCTATGACATTTATTACACATGCAACTGGGGTTAAGGTCACACATCAGCAGGAAATTGTCATGTACTAAACACATACCATATTTCATTGACCTACAGCTTATTTAGAAAAAAAACCTCTTCTAGAAATCTTTGAATGCTTAATGGACTGGAAAATTGAGAACGATGTCAATACCATGTGGCAAACAATCAATAGCTACAAAAGACAAACACTCCTTCCATATTTTGAAACAGCACTTGTAGTTGATGCGAAATTGACTAAATACTATAAAATTTTAACAAAGTCATCATGTAATTATGGTCTTGGACAAGACCAAATTGTCGAGTCATGTTGGTCAAGGACAAAGCTGTACACCAACGAGTATTCCCAGAGCCAATGCCCATTAGAAATACCTTTGTTCTCAATTTTCAGCATGTTATAACATGAACAGGTGAGAAACAGCAAGCCATAATACGGCTTGAAAACACAAACTTAATGACAAATTTTTTATGTGTTATCAGATACTTTTACTGGGAAGAATTCAATGAAAAAAAAATACTATAAGTGGGTAAACAGGAGAAATTGACTTCAAATGTCTGAAAAAAACTTCATAAAATAAAACCTGATCATGGTTTTAAGTTTTTATTATTCTTATATATATATTATGGCAGAGCCAAGTGACGACAAATTACTGTGTAAACAGATCTGAAAATGCATCCCACAACATTGAACGATTAAAAAAAATTGTCGAAATCCAGATATGTTACAGAGAAAAGTTGGACGGAAATTTCCATGTATTGCTCAACTTCGATAACCCAACAAAAGATATATAAAGAATTGTGTTGCCCTCTGGCTGCCACAATAGACTTGTTCATGATCAACACAACTTTTCAAAGTGGACCACCCACATGATAAGCTAAAGCCAGTTCTCCGAGATTTAATACATCAGTCTTTCTGTACTAAAAGGGTGAATGAAGATATTCTTATTTAGTGATAAGTAAAGTTGGGACCTATTTTGCTAAACATCATTGATTCACTTAAAAAGTATACAGAGGAGGATGTCATCGCAATGCTGAAGTTCTTGACTGATGACATACTGTATTTGTAGAATTTGGAGGACAAGTTTTCCAGCAGACAATAGAGATAAAAATGGGGACTAATTGCGGGCCACTTTTAGCAGATCGTAAGAAGCCAGGTTTATACAAGAGCTGGTTCATAAAAAAAAATAAACTAGCAAAGTCCTTCAATTTCGGCTTCCGGTCTATAGATGATCTTTCATTACATAATCCCCAATTTAATGATAAACCTTTATCTAGTATATCAAAAATGAACTCGGTGTTAAAGAGGCCACTGATACAAAATCTTCACCATCATACCTGGACCTATACCTCTATATTGACAACTCTAGCCGTCTGAAAACAAAACTTTACGACAAGCATGATGATTTCGACTTTCAAATAATGAGCTTACTGTTTTTGAGCAGCTATACCCCACATCTCCAGCATATTGCGTCTACATTTCACAACTCATTCGCTATTACCGTGCGTGTAGTTTGTACAGCGATTTTGTCAACAGAACGAAATTACTGTCTCAAAAACACNTACATCAATGATATGTTACATGCGCAAACACGATCTCATTTAATCCCTACAGCGATTCTATGACTCATAGAATCCAAATCAAACATCGACTCTAACCAAGGTGAGTCTCGTTTAATTTTGTAATTTTGTCAACAGAGCGAAATTACTGTCTCAAAAACACATACATCAAAGGTATGTTCAGTCGCTGTTGCAATTGTCACCACAGAAGTTTTAAGGCCGTCGCCAAAATTTGACACACCGTTACAATGTTTCTGTATATTACACAGATGAGAATATATATCTTTGGATAGATCCAGAGTTTATTACCGTACTGACAAACTCCGACTGTGACGAAACCGGACTTTCACTGGCAATGTGGCAGGTGCCACGCGTTGGAGCAGATCATGCTTACCCTTCCGGAACACCTGGTGGTACTCTCCATTTTTATTACTGTCAGTGATTTTGTTTTCTGTGTTGTCTTGTATATCAAACTTTTTTTGTCTTCGTCGATTATGTTTTCGGTGCAGATTTGTCCTGGTAATTGTCTGAAACTTAAGAGATACTTTCAAACTTTCATCTAAGTGCTGTTTGAGGGTTAGAGAAGTTCCGTGCACCAGAGATTTTACTTGGTTTAATCTACGGGTTAGACATTGACAAGAACCAATCAGAAACCAAACAGATATTTCAAAATCATATATTATCTGCATGGAGCAGATCATGCTTACCCCTCCGGAACACCTATTGATACCTTAGTTTTTGTAGGGGTTCAAACTGCTAGGGTTTTTAGTTTTGTGGCGCCCATGTTCATTTTTGTTTGTTTATTTTGTCTTTGTCATGCTGTCTGAATTCATGTTGGATAAAAATTGCCGTGGTTTTCGATTTTTAATTTTGGAATTCGCCCTTTTATCAATTTTGCTTCGGTATTCGTTTGCTTATGTACTTGTGTAAAAATTTTAAGTTTCGGTCCGAACTGTGACCAATATTCATTTTTTACTTAATGATAGGATGAATATTACTTTTTACTGTCTACGAACTTAGAATAGCAATGGCTGTAGCGTTGCTTCCGGACACTACCGCAATGGAAGAGGGGGTTTGGCGCGCCATAAAACCGCTTTAACCCACCGTTTCTTTTGAAATGCCTTTATCAAGTCTGAACCTTTGCGGTTAACGATTTTTCAGGTGGTTTTGCGTCTGCTTTGTCTATTTGCCTCTTGTACTTTGGCTCTTGACAATTGCGTTCGGTAATTTTGTTATAACCCCATTAATGCCAAGTCTAATAAGTGAATTGCAAAATATTATCTTTAGATCACGGTCTCTAGATAGAGAAAATTGAGGTCATGGACAGAAGACATATGACATGATAAATCTAAGACCTACCTTATACCAAATATTGACCTTCCACTAATAGTTATTGAGATAACGACCTAATCACTAAAATGTTCACAAGACCATGAAATTCAGGTCAACGACAAAAGTAATATGGCAGACATTCGTGTATCATAAACTAAACAGATTAAACCTACATACAAAATATCACTGACCTACCATTAATAGAACTGGCTTAACATAATAACTAGAGGATTAAATGGAGACCAAGAACAAGTCATACAGCAGACTTTCATGTACTGCCCTAAACCAACATGCACCCCAAATTTACTGAACTACTACTAAAGATTACCGAGAAACTAACATAATCACTGTAATTTAACATGGTCACTAGGCCGTGAAATTGAGGTTATGGACAAAGTCCATATAATAGCAGACTGCCATGTATTACCCATGACCAACACAATCCGAGAATTCATTTTGTGGAATTATCTCCCATACAAATTTCTTGCGTGTCTATTTCACCAGCCTTATTTTAGAAACACACCGCTGTCTGTAAATTGTGCATAGTTACATTTAGCTTTCTCGGGTATTAAATAAAATAGGATCGATGCATATTACCCGTGCATCCAATGTTAAAAATCAAAATTGAAAGGACAAGGAGTAAATGCACATGAGAATAAGTCTCTACAAAAATATGGTAGAACCAAGCAATGAAACAACGCTTTTATTGTTCATCTTGAAGTCACCAAGAGGACTTCAACAGTGAGCTTTGCTCATACCTCAGAATAAGATAAAGACGGTCTCAAGAGGCTATGAAGAGGTACGAACTTCAAAATCACAAAATATGGAAAAGGTGGGGGGGCACCTACGAACTACATGTATTAAGATCAAATATGGTTCACAAATTTTCAAGCGGTCAATGCATTTCCTATAGGGTTCTATTTTAAAATTATGTTCCTGTTGGCGGCCTTCTTGGATAAGGTATGAACATTAAAATCTTGACCTGCTGGATACTTTGTTTGGAAAAGACCGTCTAACTATCTCTGTGGCTAAGTTGGATTATAAGTTTACTAGAAGTTTCTGTGAGTATCTGTAAATGACTGTTTCTCATAGGGTCCAATGTTAAAACTAAAGCTGGCGGCTTTCTTGGATGAGACACGGACCTGTCGGGTGCCTTTTTCGAAAGCGACAATCTACGGACCATTATGGTTATAACTGGACTAGTAGTTTCTAATATCCTTGAATGTTTTCCATAGGTTCTAGTGTTAAACGAGAGATTATATGTCTCTGGTTAAACTATGTTCCCGTTTGCTGCTATCTTAGATGACATAGGGACCTGCTGGATAAATATTTAGAAGGGGTAATCAAAGAACTATTGTAACTACGTTTGAATACAATTGGTGCAGTTGTTTCAAAGGAAAAAAATCTCTGAATGAAAAGTTTATGACATACATTGGATGGACAAAGGGCATCAGATGCCAACTGATGGCAAAAACAGTAACCCTGATTCAATAGCCAGGTCAACAAAAAAGGGAAATAACTCCTATTCATGTTATTGGTTTTCTGAACGAGAAGCTCAGAGACTGAGTCTGTATCCTTCACCAGACAAAGGCTTCTACTGGCAATGCCTATGACAAAATTGATTGGTGTTCCACGGAATACTTGTGTCGGCTGCACTACAGAAGAGCCATTATTTGGCCAGTTTACCTCTAAAATGTTTAAAAAATAAAATTTTAAGTATCATGTGCATGTTGTTCACCTGATGTTGTTGTGCACCTCATACTTAAAATGTTCTCCATGTACGACAGCTACACAAACGTTCTTACTCTAATTTATATGAATTAACAAATGAGCTCAGTAAACCTCTAAGATCTGTGATATCAAAATTTTCCGAACTAGATCAGATGAGCAAGATACCCTGCAAGCTTGGTTAGACTGACTTACAGTTTAGACGGACTTGTGGATTAACAAACCAGATTAGCAAATTAGCAATTTTGGCTCCGTGAACCTCTAAAATCTGTAAAACCAAAATTCTACGTATCAGGTGCATAACTACACCAGGTAAGCAACAAATCCTGAAAGTTTGGTCATAATTGGACTGGTAGTTTTGAAGAAGTTGCGGATTCAAAAACTGATAGACGCCGATACAGGATACAGCTTATGTAATAAAATTATAGCCATGTTTTTGCCAGATTCATTTGAAGAGAGGAATTTGTGCATGGGACCTTTCCTACATGTACATTATTGTAGTATAGTTTAGCACATTTGCTTCACTATAGTTTCAGAGCACATAATGAAAATGTTTTTCCAGGTCTATGTTAAACTATGTTCCATGATGGTGGCTATGTTTTTTATCGAATCAGAAAGAAATTGTTTTAACTCATCTTTGTGGAATGAGCAATTATGAAAATCGCTCATTCCACAAAGATGAGTGAATGAAAGGTTATGGAGTAAATGCACATGAAACAAAGTCTATATAAATACATGGTAAAACAAGCAAAGGAACAACGCTTTTATTGTTGTTCTTCATCTTGAAGTCACCATGAGGCCTTCAACTATGAGCTTTGCTCATACCGCATCATAGTAAGTTCGGCCCCTAGCACCGGTTTGAGCGGAATTCTTTGCTGATTGTCGAACAACGCTACATCCATGTCTTTTCTGCTCATGGATGCGGGGTTGTCAACAAACAAAATAATTCCAAAAAAGGAGGTGCATATCTACAATATATATAGAAACATTTTGTGAAGTTTCGAAATTGTAGGTTGAAAACTGTAGGAGGAGTTGATTTCACAAAATAGGTACCCTTTGTTGAAAATGTTGATAAAAAATGACTAAGTTCCAAAGTCCGTAAAAACAGGTAAAAATTTTCAAAATAATTCCAAAAAGGATGGTGCATATCTACAATATAGAAACATTTTGTGAAGTTTCAAAATTGTAGGTTGAAAACTGTAGGAGGAGTTGATTTCACAAAATAGGTACCCTATGTTGAAAATGTCGCTAAAAAATGACTAAATTCCAAAGTCCGTAAAAACAGGAAAAAATTTTCAAAATAATTCCAAAAAGGAAGGTGCACATCTACAATATATTTAGAAACATTTTGAGAAGTTTCAAAAATGTAGGTTGAAAACTGTAGGAGGAGTTGATATCACAAAATCAGTATCCCATTTTCCCCGACCGCCCATAGCCCGACATTCACCATACTATAACCCGGATTTGCACTCCGTGCAACCCGGCCAAAAATTCCGTACATAATTCCAGTACAGTTCTCAGAGAAGATGATGAAAATGACGATTTTTTCCTTAGAGTCGAATGTTAAACCTTTTTCTTAATGGTGGCCGTAGTTTTTGTCTGGTTTGTCTATAATGAATAGTTTTTGTAAAGAACCTCTGAAAAACAATTCCCGTAAAGTTCGGTTGAATTCAGAGAGCAGATGATCATCATATATCTTTTTTTTCATAGGATCCAATGTTAAAATATATTCCACGCTCGTGGTCACCTTTCTTGTCAAATCTAACCAAAATGAGCAATCTTTGTAAATGACCTTCCAATAACTTAACAATGATAGGATACAGAGTAAATGCATATGGGACAAAGTCTCAACATATACATGGTAAACCCAGGACGTATAATCTCATTATAAGTCCTTGGTAAAACCAAGAAACGGAACAATATTTTTATTGTTGTTCTTCATCCTCCATACATCATTCCTGTATAGTCCACTTAAATTTGCTTTAATAGTGTCAAAGCAGATGATGAAAACAATAATTTTCCAGGGTCCTATGTTAAACTATATTTGTTTGACAAGCTCAAAATTGGCGGCCTTGTTTCTTAATGGATCATAACGAATTCAGCACATTTGGTAAAAGACCTTGCATGCACCATTCCTGTAAAGTTTCGTTGAATTTGCTTCCGTAGTTTCAGAGAAAGTGATGAAAATGTGAAAACGACTATCGTCGGACAACAACGAGCGTCAAGTGATGGCAACAGCTCACAGACACACCGACCCTTGGGGCTAAAATGTTACCGCAAGAAGAGACAACGATTGACGAAAAGTAATGGTAATAGCTCACATGGCCTTTCAGGCTTGGTGAGCTAGATGAGCTAAAAAGTTAGAACTGTTCATTGTGGAATGACGGAATACACTGCCACTGACATCATACTTTATTTGCATATCTCTGCATTTTTTAATCTTTTGTTGTGATTGAGTCATTTTTGGAATTTATTTATACATCCCTCACATTGTCAGCCTTGTTTAGGGTGTATCAATAATCCATATCCCTAACAAGATGTGTTTTGTGAAACACTTATGCCCCCGGGTAGAAGTAAAGAAGAAACTTTCAACAATGAATGTCCTTCTGACAAAAAAAATTGTAGAAATAAATTCTGGTATCAACAGAAAAGTTTAATCACATTAAATGATGATTGCAATTGGATGCAAACACAGAAGTCACACAAATGAACCGTTCCAATCTTTATCCAAGCATTATTAAGAAAACAATTTTCAACCCCCCTTTTTGGAACATTTATAGCCAACTCATGGTTTTCTGTCCATCAGTATTATCAGTACTTTGATTACACCAGGGATCATCAATACTGGTTCCCCAAAAGTGGAGGAATACACAGAGGAGAAGAAATGAAATAATAGATATTTATAGTAACATCCCTCATCGGAATAGCCTAGATATATAGATAGTTCTTGGGGAGAAGTGATGAGTACGCTTGCGCAGTAAGGAGAACGCATGCGCAGAAGACTATTGACCAATAGGAATTTCAGATTCTCGAAAATCAAAATGGTGTCAAGTTTCGTCCTGATAAAACGGGGCGGGGTTTAATTTTTCTGTTGAAAAGTATTATAAACATTTACTATAGGTGGTACTGGGAACAGGTTTGTAGAGGATGATGGGATTGGTATTGCAATATCGCTTAGCCAGATTTATAAATATAGATATGATAAAAAGAATAAAAACAGTAATGTATAAATTTAAAACCAGAAGTTAATAAATAAAGATGAGGTATTGTGCAATAATCAATAATATACAAATACTATAAAAGACTTTTCAATTGTGTTAAACAAAGCGTGATTGTAGTTTGTGGAGATACTTAGGCAATGGAGAATAAAAGGTGGAAAGAGATAGAATTGCGTTTTTTGCGGAAGAATAAAGAGCTACCGGTGTTTATTTGTGTGTGCTGTAAAAGGTTTATGTTTCGAAGCCAAGTACACGAGAAAGAATTTAATGCAAACTGAGAGGTTGAAAGAAATGTTAAAAGGCGACAAGCATATTGTGTGTAAAACGTGTAACTATGTTTGTAAGGAGGCTATACCTCCTCAAGCAACGATAAATAATTTAGAAATAGATAAAGCTCCTTTTGAAGAATTAAATACGCTAGAACAACATTTAATTTCTCCAGTTTTACCATTTTACAAAATTGTGACCAATTGAAAAAATTACAAAGAAGTACCGAGAGAGGTTTACTTCAAGTATTGATTTGAGTATACAAATACATCATGAGCCACCACACCCTTGTCAATCAAACACGCAATTTTCTATCCAAGGCTATTCCATAGCCTAGCGTATCGTTTTTATTTCATAAAAACCATTATCCGATTTATATCATACACTTATGTTTATAAGGTCCCCTTGTGTTTTCTAGTTGATATATATAATATGTATATAGTACCTGTAAAAACGAAAGTGCATAAATGAAGAAAATATGCTGAATGATTTAAAAAATCTTTTTTACAAAAAGAATTCTATAGATAACAAGAAACATTTCATCATCAATGAGTTTAATTTCTATAAATATAAAATAAAACGAAATATAATATCATTTACTGGACAGTCACATGCCAATGTCAAGGTCACAAGTCAAATATTCTGGTTCCAACTGAAAGGTCTCTCCACAAGGAATACACATGCAAACTATGAAAGAACTATTACTTACCATTCAAAAGATATGCTCAATGTTAAAGTTTTTATGCTGTTGTTCACAGCCCAAGGTCAAGGTCACAAGGTCAACTATTCTGGTACCAATTAAAAGGTCTTGCCACAAGGAATGCA
>MJUU01041466.1:116740-130292 GCA_002080025.1 Modiolus philippinarum
TTTTTTTTCAAAAAGTCCATCACATGTCAAGGTCACGAGGTCCAAAATTTTGATATCGTTTGAAAGGTCTTGCCACAGGGAATACACATGCAAAATATGAGAGCCCTATCATTTACCATTCAAAAGATATACCCAATGTTAAAGTTTTTTTGTGGACAAACAGACAAACAGACAGACAGACCAAAAACTATATGTCCCCCGAAACTTCGTTTCACGGGGGCATAAAAATATATATGCAAATATCCCCAAAAGTATTTGAAGCAAATAAAACATATCCCTTAAATATGCAGGCTCAGTCGTGGCCAGCTATTATGGTCATTTTCAGGGGAGGTAACCGCGTTACAACAGATTATGCAGACAATGCATTTCTATAAAAAAAAAAACAAACATTACTAAAAATAAAATACAATATGAATTTATCAAAAAAAAGATAAATAAATAGAAAATAAAAAATAAATAAATAAAAAATGAGCATAAAAAATATCGAAAATGCATTTTTTCAATAATAATATTGAAACTGTGTTATTCAAATGTAAACGTGTTATTTTCGTCTCCAAAAATATAGTATGGTAACACATTATTCTCTTTGTGTTTAATACATATTATGCAAATCGAGTCATCAGCATGTAGAGTGATGTAATAGTTGTCCAATTAACAGTATGTAATATACAAGTGGCTGAAGGAACACACCTGTCACCTTGACCAGGTGACGATTTGCCGGAGGGCATCATAAATCATTTTTGTAGTTCTTTAAAATCTTAAATTGAGCATTAAATATTTTTTGTTATTTATTACAAATATGAGATTAAAATGTGGCTGATTTACACCCGGGTCTACATGGAACATTTAACCAAGGTATCCTCATAATACACAATACCGGTTCCAAAATCTATATTTAGTTATATATATTTTAATTTTAACTTAGAAATTGCTAAAATTATAACACGTTTGGGAAAAAATGAGGATAACAACCTACAAACAATGATGGTAATACAACATCCGGGTTATCTCATCATCTTTCATTTTTATTTTCACAGAAATTTGGCGATTTTCAAATCAAATTGGAAGTAACAAAACTACAAATTAAACTGTTCTCATATAGATTTTCTGTTACAGTATTCTTTCATCTTTCGCTGTATATGTGCATAAATGTAAATTATGTCGATTTAAGACGTTTTATTGTGTGTTTTGTAACTGCAGTTTTCATATTTTATCGTAAATATACATAGCTACAATAGGAGTTTTTGAGTCTGTAACACCGTAATTTCAAATCAAATTGGAAGTAATTTAGACTGAAACTAAACTGAAATGTTCTGCATCAATTGAAAGAACAGGTTTTCAAGATTACGTGCATAACAGCATAAATTAGATAAAAGCAACGGTTTTCGAGAAAATTCAAAATATATGTACCATTCACGTGTATTCTTTGTACATTTTTTATCAAGTGAAATCTTGGTTCATTACGTCATCAAAGTCACGTGATGACCATAATAGCTGGCCACGTATCCCTAGGACCATAATATCCATTTTTCTCAAAGGGAGAATTTTATTTTATAATTTTTATCAAATTTTGTAAAATATGCTGTCATTGTAAAAGAGATTTACTCAAACTGGCTAAAATTTTTCAACAAGAGGCTCTGAAGAGCCTGTAACACTCATCTGACACTTGATTAACACCGACATGTTGTGTTAAAGATCCCATAGTTAAATGCCCAAGTAGTATAAATGGAGAAGACCTTGTTAGTGTTTCCCATAACGTCCAATGTTAAACTATGTTCCCTGCTTGTAGCATTCTTGGATAAAGTGTAAACCTGAAAAAAAAAACATTTTTCTTTGCAGGGGGTTTTCCCATATGGTCCATTGTAAAAACCAAGTTCCCCACTGGCTGCCATGCTAGTGCAGACCTGAAAACACCTAATTGCAGGGGACCATACAAGGACGATTATGGCCAAGTTTGGTTTCAATAGTCTCAGTACTTTCAGAGAAGAACTAAGAAGTTTTTTTCCATTGGATCCAATGATAAAACTATGTTCCAAGCTGGCGGCCATCTTGGATAAAGCGCGAACCTGCAAAACGACTTTTTGCAGAGGACCACCCCAGGACTGTTGTGGCCAAGTTTGGTTCCAATTGGCTCAGTAGTTTCAGAAAAGATCTTTGAACATGTTTTCCCACAGGGACCAATGTTATAACTAATTTTCCGTTTAGCGGTCATTTTGGATATACAAGGGACATGAAAAACGCCTTTTCATAATAAAAATTTACCCTTACTATCAACTTCATGCTTCACTGACTATGGAAAAAAGAAGGGTAGTATGGGGTTTACACAAAACTTAACCCAAGTCACTGCGTAAAATGTAGGTCATAATGCCGCCTAATTGTCAATGATTTGGCAATTACTTTGATGAAATATCATTGTCCTATAATGTGTAGTTCTTGAGAAATTAACTTACACAAAACTTAACTGAAGTCACTGAAGCGTAAAATGTAGGTCAAAGTCACCTCATTGTCAATGATTTGGGTAGTATTCATCAAGGCAATTAATTTGATGAAATATCATTGTCCTATAATGTATAATTCTTGAGAAATTGACTTAAAGGCAAAACTTAACTGAAGTCAATGAACCGTAAAATGTAGGTCAAAGTCACCTCATTGTCAATGATTTGGGTAGTACTCATCAAGGCAATTAATTTGATGAAATATCACTGTCCTATAATGTGTAGTTGTTGAGAAATTGACTTAAACGCAAAACTTAACCAAAGTCACTGAAGCATAAAATATAGGTCAAAGCCACCTAATTGTCAATGATTTTGGTAGTACTCATCAAGGCAATTAATTTGATGAAATATCATTGTCCTATAATGTATCGTTGTTGAGAAATGGACTTAAACATAAAACTGAACAAGAGTCACTCAAGCATGAAATATAGGTCACAGAGTCAAACTATCAAAGATCTACCTACTGACCTATTATCATTGTTCTAGCTCTTACAGTTTCTGAGAAATCGACTTTAACGCAAAACTTAACTGGACGTATGGCAGACGGACGGAAGGATGGACAAGGGTAACACTATATGCACCTTCCACATCCGTGGGCGGGGCATAAAAAACATAACAAATATTTATCCATGCCACCAACTTCATGCCTCAGTGATCATGAAATATAGTATTGCTCAAAATAGGTGTGAGGCGGGGCATTGTGTCCGTTAGACACATATTCTTGTTCTAAAATATTAAAAGACGAATTATCTCCTCTTCAAAATTTCAGACAGCAACCATATTACCTCATGCACATCTTGAAGTGGTGTACTACAACTGTGTAACATTTCACCAAAATCCAAGAAGTCGTTTAGAAAAACATGTGCTGACAAGGTTTGTTCCCCCTTTTTTCTAGAAAATATTCAAAGATGAACTACCTCCCCTCCCAAATTTCAGGCAGCAACCATATTACTTCATGCACATCTTCAGCTGATGAACTACAACTGTGTAACATATCCTCAAAATCCAAGCAGCTGTTTAAGAGGACATGTGCTGACAGGGTAAATGGATGGACAGACAGACAGACAGACAGATGGATGGACAGATTCCTATATATCCCCCCAACTTTGTTTGCGGGGAGGTATAATAATCCATTACCCTAAATTAATAAACAGCTGCGCCAAGTCGCATGATAGTCACCCGTCGTCACCCCTTCAAAACTTTAAGTGATTCAAGAAAGTGGTTCTCAATTTAGAATGCACCTATAACTGCCTTATAAGGCATGATATCTCTTAAATAAATCAATCTGCAAAATTTGAAGAGAGCAGATCAAACTATTAATCAGTTAGAGTGTGTTATGTATAAAATTGCCTTAAATTTGAAAAATAAAGTCCCATAACTCTTGCAAGAAAAATCGAAACTTCACAAAAATGTATATGGATCATGAAGCCATCATACCCAATACCTCTGCAAAGTTTGAAGTGAATTGACCAATGGGTTGTCGAGTTAGAGCGCGACATGTAAAAAATTACCTTAAAATTGACAAATGTAGTCCCACAACTCCTGCAAAAAAAATCTAATATTCACGAAAAAGTATACATATTGTGAGGCCATCATACCCAATACCTCTGCAAAGTTTGAAGTGAATCCGGCATATGATTGTCAAATTGGAGCGTGACATATGAAACAGACGGACAGACAGAAGCAAGGACAGACAATCGGACAATGACATACCATAATACGTCTGGTCATTAGATGGGCATATAAAAAGGGCAATTAATCTATATTCCTAAAATAAAAAGGGAAAATAATCTTACATGCCTCAGAGCCCTATACAAGGCTCGTTCACCTGTTGTTTCTGATATCAGAACTTTAATTACTGTAATTTTAACAAGACAAAAAATAATGCAACTTCCTGATATTTGCATTTTATTTAAGTAATAACAAGTAGTCATACACATAAAAAGAAAACAAAATTCTTAAACATAAATTTTAAATTAAAACATTAAAACATAAATTTTCATATTTAACAATAAATTTTAAATGAAAATGTGACATGAATATGTTGAGGTTTTGTATACAACATTATGTATTGGCATTAAAATGGTTTGATGGTTTTGAAAATACATTATACACCTATATCTATATGAAAACAAGATGTGTTTGGTAAACACATTATACTCCTCTGGTTTGGGTTTTAAATTTGCATTTACAAAAAGGCAATACTAAGAATCAAACAAGCTCTAATCAAGATCAAAATATAACTAAACAGAAAGATAGAAAAATCTTGTAGTCTAAATGTGGATTATCAATGTGTCATAAGAGGGGTGTGACATAGGGGATTTGTTCTGAAATTTCACACGTTCATTAAACCACATTTTTTGTCCCCTTTTTCCCAATTCCCTAATTTTTTGTTGTCTTTTCCACTTTCCATTTGTTGTGTTTTTGCATTTCTCTAATTTCTGGCATCATTTTTCCAATTTCCAAAAAAAGTTTGACCTCCTTTTCCCATAGCCCAAAACCAAGTCCCCTCTCTTATAAAATAAGGGGTTTATTTGGGCCTTTTTGGCATGTATTATGTAATTTTGAATGTTTATATTTGTCTGATTTACAGATTCCACCTATTCTTACTTTTAAATCTGTTCATAAACAAGTTTAACTTTTGATTTGTGAGTTTATGTACTCATAAAAAAAGACAGAAATGATATATTACAGGTATGAAGAAACTTCAACATGTTCAACAATTTATTATGGTTCATGAAAAAAAATGATCATAGTTTTTTCTGGTGGAGATGAATATTAAATCCTGGATAAGCCACACCTTACATAATATTTTTATTACAATGTTTTTAATTTACTAGTAAATGTTTTCTTTTTAACAACAGTATTTTTTACCCTAAATTTACTGTCACAGTATGGAATGTTTAGAAATTTTTATTATTTATTTACTTATTCATTCATTCATCTATTTATTTTCTTATTCATTTATTCATCTATTTATTCACTTATTTATTTACACATATATTTATTTATTTAACTAGTTATTAATTCATTTATTTTTAAGGGCCCATTTATTCACAAATATGTCAAAGTATGCCATTTTTACTGTGATTCACTGGTCGGTTCCTACAGGACTATAACTTCAATATCATGATTATGTAAATATGTAAGTATGTAAGGCCATTCAAAATAAATTGTTTGTTTCTCAAGCCTTTTTATTTTAATTTTTTTTTATTCATGATTTCTTGGATGTCACAACTGTGTAATAATTTTTGATACATCTAAGCTTAATTCCAACATTACCTAGACATACACATATGTTTTTATAAGATTTTGAGCTCATAATTACTTTTAATTTATAAAATAAAAAAAAAACATATTATTGAAAATTCAAAAAAAAAAGTTTTTGACAGAAGCAGGCAGGGNTTTACAGATTCTAGCTAACACTGAGTTTGCGGCTTTTTTCCATTGTTCGTCATTGGTGGGAGATTGTGAAGAAGGGAGGGAATTGACATTTTAATGTAACAAGCGAACGTTCTTTAAAGACTTTATTTAAAGAATAATTTTTTTATCCTAAATAATCGACCATTTCTGTCTTTTAAATGAATGCTTGTGTTCTTCCTTTTCACTCCTTGCATCTGTGTAATGTGCGACGATTCTGCGCTATGTGTTGTCGACATCCGTCGGGAGATTTTTTCCCAAAATATTGTGTGAACGCCTTTACCAGTGTTACGCTGACTTGTTTCGTATTTTAAGTGTCTTCCTCTTTGCATATTTGCACTATTTTCGCTGATCTTCTTTTCTTTAGATGAAGCAATTCTGTTTTCAGTGATGCCGATGACGTTGTCACGCGACAATGTTACATAGCAATGTGATTGGACGATATAAATACGGGATTTCCCTTTTTCTAAAAATATGTCGCACGTGACGTTTCCCGCGGTGAATATCCTTTTCATTGAGTGAATATCCTTTCTATCGAGTGAATATCCTTTTTTATTCATTTTAATGTCAATGCAACTTTACCATTAGTATTGATATATTATAGAATAAATTTATTTATTTAACTAGTTATTAAATCATTTATTTTTAAGGGCCCATTTATTCACAAATATGTCAAAAGTATGCCATTTTTACTGTGATTAACTGGTCAGTTCCTACAGGACTACAACTTCAATATCATGATTATGTAATTATGTAAGTATGTAAGGCCATTCAAAATAAATTGTTTGTTTCTCAAGCCTTTTTATTTTAATTTTTTTTTTATTCATGATTTCTTGGATGTCACAACTGTGTGATAATTTTTGATACATCTAAGCTTAATTCCAACATTACCTAGACATACACATATGTTTTTATAAGATTTTGAGCTCATAATTACTTTTAATTTATAAAATAAAAAAAAAACATATTATTGAAAATTCAAAAAAAAAGTTTTTGACAGAATCAGGCAGGGCTTGAGAAACAAATATTTTTTTGATAAAAATATGAAATAAAACATTCAAATGAATTAAATTCATGAATTGAAAAATGAATCTATATAATTGTACAAGTATTCTTAATTTACAACAAAATAAATTAATTTATAGAGTGAGGTAGTTACCTCCTCTCACAAGTATGTCACTAGCTCTTGTTAATAGATGATATGTAACCCCCACCCAAAAAAATCAATTTTAGGAGGCACCTGTCTTCAAATGCACCTTCCTAAATCTTTATGTAAGGAAAAGGTGCATTCTACACAATGGTATGACTGTTATAAAGCTAATTTTCTAATTTGGAAATTGACCTGTCCTCTGACAAAAATTGAAGGATAGAAAAAACTAGAGGCTCAGACACTGAGCCTGTATCACTCACCTGACAAAATGCTGAACAGCAGGGTTTTGATGTTCTGCATGGTGGCCATGTTTTTATGTGAATTTCCCATAGGGCCAAAATAAACTATGTTCTGTGCTGGCGGCCATGTTTTTTATTGGATCGGAACGAAATAAGCAATCTTTTTTAAGGACCTTTAGTACATCATTCCTGTAAAGTTTGGTTGAAATTGCTTCAGCGGTTTCAGATGAGAATAAGAAAATAAGAATTTTCCCAAAGAGTCCAATGTTAAATCTAAGTTTCATGCTGGCAGCCATCTTTTTTATTAGATCAGAGAGAAATAAGCAATCTTTGTTTAGGACCTTCAGTTCATCATTCCTGTAAAGTTTGGTTGAATTTGCATCAGCCATTTCAGAGGAGAAGAAGAGAATGTGAATTTTCAAATAGGGTCCTGAATGTTAAACTTAAGTTCCACGCTGGCGGCCATGTTTTTTATCGGATAAGAACCAAATGAGCAATCTTTGTAAAGGACCTTCCATTCATCATTTCTGTAAAGTTTGGTTGAATTTGCTTCAGTGGTTTCAGAGGAAGAGAAGAAAATGTGAATTTTCCCATAGGGTCCAATGTTAAACCTAAGTTCTGCGCTGGCGGCCATGTTTTTTATCAGATCGGAACGAAATGAGCAATCTTTATAAAGGACTTTCCATATATCATTCCTGTACAGTTTGGTTGAATTTGCTTCAGTGGTTTCAGAGGAGAAGATGAAAATATGAATTTCCCATAGGGCCAATATTAAACTATTTTCCGTGCTGGCGGCCATGTTTTTTTTTCTGATCGGAACAAAATGAGCAATCTTTGTTTAGGACCTTTAGAACATCATTCNAAAATATGAAATAAAACATTCAAATGAATTAAATTCATGAATTGAAAAATGAATCTATATAATTGTACAAGTATTCTTAATTTACAACAAAATAAATTAATTTATAGAGTGAGGTAGTTACCTCCTCTCACAAGTATGTCACTAGCTCTTGTTAATAGACGATATGTAACCCCCCACCCCAAAAAATCAATTTTAGGAGGCACCTGTCTTCAAACGCACCTTCCTGAATCTTTATGTAAGGAAAAGGTGCATTCTACACAATGGCATGACTGTTATAAAGCTAATTTTCTAATTTGGAAATTGACCTGTCCTCTGACAAAAATTGAAGGATAGAAAAAACTAAGAGGCTCAGACACTGAGCCTGTATCACTCACCTGACAAAAATTAATGCTGAACATCAGGGTTTTGATGTTCTGCATGGTGGCCATGTTTTTATGTGAATTTCCCATACGGCCAAAATAAACTATGTTCTGTGCTGGCGGCCATGTTTTTTATTGGATCAGAACGAAATAAGCAATCTTTTTAAGGACCTTTAGTACATCATTCCTGTAAAGTTTGGTTGAAATTGCTTCAGCGGTTTCAGATGAGAATAAGAAAATAAGAATTTTCCCAAAGAGTCCAATGTTAAACTATGTTTCATGCTGGCAGCCATCTTTTTTATTAGATCAGAAAGAAATAAGCAATCTTTGTTAAGGACCTTCAGTTCATCATTCCTGTAAAGTTTGGTTGAATTTGCATCAGCCATTTCAGAGGAGAAGAAGAGAATGTGAATTTTCAAATAGGGTCCAATATTATACCTAAGTTCCATGCTGGCAGCCATGCTTTTTATCGGATAAGAACCAAATGAGCAATCTTTGTAAAGGACCTTCCATTCATCATTTCTGTAAAGTTTGGTTGAATTTGCTTCAGTGGTTTCAGAGGAGAAGATGAAAATGTGAATTTCCCATATAGGGCCAATGTTAAACTATCTTCTGTGCTGGCAGCCATGTTTTTTATCGGATCAGAAGTAAAAGAGCAATCTTTCTTAAGGACCTTTATTACATCATTCCTATAAAATTTAGTTTGAATTTGCTTCAGCGGTTTCTGAGGAGAAGAAGAAAATGTGAATTTACCCATAGGGTCCAATGTTAAACCTAAGTTCCGGGCTGGCGGCCATGTTTTTTATCGGATCGGAACGAAATGAGCAATCTTTGTAAAGGACCTTTAGTACATCATTCCTGTAAAGTTTGGTTGAATTTGCTTCAGTGGTTTCAGAGAAGAAGAAGAAAATGTGATTTTTCCCATAGGGTCCAATGTTAAACCTAAGTTCTGCGCTGGCGGCCATTTTTTTTATCAGATCGGAACGAAATGAGCAATCTTTGTAAAGGACCTTCCATACATCATTCCTGTACAGTTTGGTTGAATTTGCTTCAGTGGTTTCAGAGAGAGATGAAAATATGAATTTCCCATAGGGCCAATGTTAAACTATTTTCCGTGCTGGCCGCCATGTTTTTTTTCTGATCGGAACAAAATGGGCAATCTTTGTTGAGAACCTTTAGAACATCATGCCTGTAAAGTTTGTTTGCATTTGCTTCAGTGGTTTCAGAGGAGAAGAAGAAAATGTGAATTTTCCCATAGGGTCCAATGTTAAACCTAAGTTCCGCGCTGGCGGCCATGTTTTTTATCGGATCGGAACCAAATGAGCAATCTTTGTAAAGGACCTTTAGTACATTATTCCTGTAAAGTTTGGTTGAATTTGCTTCAGTGGTTTCTGAGGAGAAGATGAAAATGTGAAAAGTTAACGGACAGATGACGGACGCCAAGTGATGGCAATAGCTCACCCTGACCCAAAAGGTCAGGTGAGCTAAAAATTGGGAAAAATTTGCAATATTTTCAAATGGTCATTAGGTATTGGGCCAATATTTAGCCCTGAGAGAGTGCTAAAAACCTGATGACATTTCTATTCAAAAAGAGCAATAAATAACTAGAACACTTTTCTTAAGTTAGCACTATATATAAATATTACCATTTCTGAATACATAAATATGGTCTTCAAAAAATGATAACAGTGATTCAAAACTACAAAAAACACTGTGACATTTAACTCTGATAATAAATGTGTGTTTACAAGATAGTCCTTGGAAATAAAATGGATGAGCAAGACGTCGTTAGCAATAATAGTAATTTAACTTTGCCATTTTAGTATCCTCACAGAAACGGACACTGTTATATTTTACATACTCATTTACAACATATATGTAGCTGCCTCTTAAATCTTCTTCATATTCAAATATGCATGTACATGTAATTGTCTATTAAACTAAACTTTATATCAGCTGTCTATTAAAAGTCTAATCTATATAATAAAACCCCAGATTCAGGTGTGGTTTTCAATACAAAGATGATTTCCACTATTTACTTGAATGCAACTTATGTTCACAAATGAAAACTAAATGGCTGTGGAATTCTCCAGGAATTGATTTTCAAATTTTACTTTTATCAGATGAGTATATGTCTAATTTTCTCTAATTTCTATCAAATTTAACCAATGCCTGACTGATGTAATAAAAATGTTTCTCCTCTCTAGAGAGAGAGAGAGAACAACTCTCGTGCAATTTGCCATCAAATTTATTCGGAACATAATCCTCTGTTTTACATAATGTCATTAGAGAAACATTTTCTACAACTTCAACACATTAATTATGGAATTTCTCACATCTTGTTATATAAATTTTCAAACATTTGCAAAATTTATTTAACTCGATGTGAGAAATTTCCTAATCAACTTAGTTCTTGTTGTACAAACTATATTTAAACCAGGTTCAGCAGTATATCTCTTATTTTTTTTCAGCAGTTTATCTTATAAACTAAAAGGTTTTAAAACGAGAGGCTCTAAAGAGCCTGTATCGCTCACCTGGACCATGGCTGACATAGAGAGATGAATGGCATTTCCAATAGGGTCCAGAGTTCAAACTATGCTCCCTCCTGAAGCCACCTAGGAGAAGATATTTGAACGAGTTTTTCCCATACAGTCCAATGTTAAAACTATGTTCTCCGCTGGTGGCCATTTTGGATGAGACATGGACCTGTCGGATATCTTTTTGGAAGGGACCATCTAAGAATCATTTTGACTAAGTTTGGTTCTAATTGGACTAGAAGTTTCTGAGAAGAAGATCTTTGAATGTCTCTTCCCATAGGGTCCAATGTTCAAACTATGTTCCCAGCTGGAGGTGATCTTGGATGAGGTACGGACCTTTCCGATAGCTTTTTCTGGAGGGACCATCTAAGGATCATTGTGACTAAGTTTGGTTCTAATTGGACTAAGTAGTTTCTGAGAAGAAGATTTTTTCCCAAAAAGTCCACTGTTAAAACTATGTTCCCCGCTGGCAGCCATCTTGGATGAGGTACGGACCAGTCGGATAAATTTATTGGAAAGGAACATCTAAAGACTATTTTGACTAAGTTTGGTTCTTATTGCACTAGTAGTTACTGAGAAGAAGATCTTTGCATGCGTTTTTCATATACAATGTAGTCCAATGTTAAAACTATGCTCCCCGCTAGCGGCCATCTTGGATGAGGCACAGACCTGTTGGATACTTTTTTTGGAAGGAACCATCTTAGGACCATTGTGACTACATTTGGTCCTATCTGGACTAGAAGTTTCTGATAAGAAGATCTTTGAATGTCTTTTCCCATCGGGTCCAATGTTAAAACTATGTTCCCCGCTGGTGGCCATCTTGGATGAGGTACGGACCAGTCATTACATTTATTGGCAAGGAACATATAAAGACTATTTTGACTAAGTTTGGTTTTTATTGGACTAGTCGTTTCTGAGAAGAAGATCTTTGAATGCGTTTTCCATAATGTCCACTACTAGGTTCAGCGTCTCCGGATACCATTTTTGGATGGGACCATCTAAGGACCATTGTGACTTAGTTTGGTTATAATTGGGCTAGTAGTTTCTGAGAAGAAGGTCTTTGGATGTGTTTTCCCTTATGGTTCAATGTTAAAACTATGTTCACCAATGGCGGCCATCTTGGATGAGGTATGGACCTCTCGGATACCTTTTTTTGGAAGGGACAATCTAATGACCATTGTGACTAAGTTTGGTTCTAACTGGACTAAAGTTTCTGGTAAGAAGATCTTTGAATGTCTTTCCCATAGGGTCCAATGTTCCCTGCTGGCCGCCATCTTGGATGATTGATTGATTGATTGTATATTGTTTAGCGTCTACTCAGCAATATTTCAGCTATATCAAGACGAGAACAAGTTTGTTAATAAATAATCACTTTGGGGTATGGAAAGGGCCATGGGACGGGAAATTCTGACTGCCACCGGAAAAGTAGGGTGAAATCGAAAAGGGCGGGGAATTTAGCCTTGTAGCCGATCACCTATGGACCATTCAAAAAAGAGCTTGCTACAAGGGTTCTTTAACGTGCAGGAAGCTTGGCATTTCTTCCAACACAAGGACCTGAGTTTAAATCCCATCCGAAAGATGGGTTGTGTATTTATTTATCCCGCACAACCATGGGATGGGTCCTATTTTTATATCCCGGGGTTCCCTCAGGGTCAGCCCCGTTTAGGAGGGGTCATACCCTGCAAGCCTGAGATACTAGGTCCTATTTCTATATCCTGGGGTTCCCTCGGGGTACCATCTTGGATGAGGTACGGACCTGTCAGATACCTTTTTTGGAAGGGACCATCTTAGGACCAATGTGACTATGTTTGGTTCTAATTGGACTAATAGTTTTTGAGAAGATCTTTGAATGCGTTTTTCATATAGTCCAATGTTAAAACTATGCTCCCTGTTGGGGGCCATCTTGGATGAGGCACAGACCTGTGAGATATCTTTTTTGGAAGGGACCATCTAAGGACCATTGTAACTAAATTTGGTTCTAACTGGACTAGTAGTTTCTGATAAGAAAATCTTTGAATGTCTTTTCCCATAGGGTCCAATGTTAAATTTATGTTCCCCGCTGGCAGCCATCTTGGATGAGGTACAGACCAGTCAATACTTTTATTGGAAAGGAACATCTGAACACTATTTTTACGAAGTTTGGTTCTTATTGGAATAGTAGTTTCTGAGAAGAAGATCTTTGAAAGCGTTTTCCATAGGGTCCACTGTTAAAACTATGTTCCCCTCTGGCAGCCATCTTGGATGAGGTACAGCCCTGCCGGATATCTTTTTTGGATGGGACCATCTAAGGACCATTGTGACTAAGTTTGGTTATAATTGGGCTGGTAGTTTCTAAGAAGAAGGTCTTTGAATGTGTTTTCCCACAGGTCCAATGTTAAAACTATGTTCCCCGCTGGCAGCCATCTTGGATGACGTACGGACCTGTCGGATACTTTTTTTGGAAGGGACCATCTAAAAACCATTGTGACTATGTTTGGTTATAATTGGGCT
>MJUU01041466.1:131179-142886 GCA_002080025.1 Modiolus philippinarum
GGGACCATCTAAGGACCATTGTGACTTAGTTTGGTTATAATTGGGCTAGTAGTTTCTGAGAAGAAGGTCTTTGGATGTGTTTTCCCTTAGGGTTCAATGTTAAAACTATGTTTACCAATGGCGGCCATCTTGGATGAGGTATGGACCTCTCGGATACCTTTTTTTGGAAGGGACAATCTAATGACCATTGTGACTAAGTTTGGTTCTAACTGGACTAAAGTTTCTGGTAAGAAGATCTTTGAATGTCTTTCCCATAGGGTCCAATGTTCCCCACTGGCCGCCATCTTGGATGATTGATTGTATATTGTTAAACGTCTAATCAGCAATATTTCAGCTATATCAAGACGAGAACAAGTTTGTTAATAAATAATCACTTTGGGGTATGGAAAGGGCCATGGGACGGGAAATTCTGACTGCCACCGGAAAAGTAGGGTGAAATCGAAAAGGGCGGGGAATTTAGCCTTGTAGCCGATCAAGTATGGACCATTCAAAAAAGAGCTTGCTACAAGGGTTCTTTAACGTGCAGGAAGCTTGGCATTTCTTCCAACACAAGGACCTGAGTTTACATCCCATCCGAAAGATGGGTTGTGTATTTATTTATCCCGCACAACCACGGGATGGGTCCTATTTTTATATCCCGGGGTTCCCTCAGGGTCAGCCCCGTTTAGGAGGGGGTCATACCCTGCAAGCCTGAGATACTAGGTCCTATTTCTATATCCTGGGGTTCCCTCGGGGTACCATCTTGGATGAGGTATGGACCTGTCGGATACCTTTTTTGGAAGGGACCATCTTAGGACCAATGTGACTATGTTTGGTTCTAATTGGACTAATATTTTCTGAGAAGATCTTTGAATGTGTTTTGTTAATACTATGCTCCCTGCTGGCGGCCATATTGGAAGAGGCACAGACCTGTCGGATATCTTTTTTGGAAGGGACCCGCTAAGGACCATTGTAACTAAATTTGGTTCTAACTGGACTAGTAGTTTCTGATAAGAAAATCTTTGAATGTCTTTTCCCATAGGGTCCAATGTTAATTTGTTCCCCGCTGGAAGCCATCTTGGATGAGGTACGGACCAGTCGAATACTAGGAACATCTAAAGACTATTTTTACTAAGTTTGGTTCTTATTGGAATAGTAGTTTCTGAGAAGAAGATCTTTGAAAGTGTTTTCCATAGGGTCCACTGTTAAAACTATGTTCCCCTCTGGCAGCCATCTTGGATGAGGTACAGCCCTGCCGGATATCTTTTTTGGATGGGACCATCTAAGGACCATTGTGACTAAGTTTGGTTATAATTGGGCTGGTAGTTTCTAAGAAGAAGGTCTTTGAATGTGTTTTCCCACAGGTCCAATGTTAAAACTATGTTCCCCGCTGGCAGCCATCTTGGATGACGTACGGACCTGTGGGATACTTTTTTTGGAAGGGACCATCTAAAGACCATTGTGACTATGTTTGGTTCTAATTGGACTGGTAGTTTCTGAAAAGAAGATCTTTGAACGTGTTTTCAATAGAGTCCAATGTTAAATCTATGTTCCCTGCTGGCAGCCATCTTGGATGAGGTACGGACCTCTCGAATACCTTTTTTGACAGGGACCATCTAAGGACCATTGTGACTAAGTTTGGTTATGATTGGGCTGGTAGTTTCTGAGAAGAAGATCTTTGAATGTGTTTTCCCATAGGGTCCAATGTTAAAACTATGTTCCTACTGGCGGCCATTTTGGATGAGGTACAGACCTGCCAGATACAATTTTAAAAGGGTCCACCCAAGGACTATTGTGACCAAATCTGGTTCCAATTGGCCCGGTGGTTTCTGAGGAGAAGATCTTTGAATGAAAAGTTTATATCAGACGCACGGACGACGGAGGCCAAGTGATGGCAAAAGCTCACCCTGGCATAGCAAGGTGAGCTAAAAACAGATCACATGACAATATGTTTTCTTCCTTTTTTGTGTACTGCAATCATAAAGAGGAGAGGACAGTTACCTCTGGCAGATCAAAAGGGGATTCCGGGGTTTGAAAATCCTCCTTTAATTTCTGTGCAAATTTTAAGAATTATGTGCAGAATGTTAATAAAATTTGAAAATAATATAAATGGCAAAAATCAGTTGGAATCCCCCTTTTTCAAAGGCAGGATCTGTCGTTGAATTAGTTCTTATAAAATAACTTCTGTCCAATCCTATTGATTAATCGAACAATAAAATAGGTTTTAAGTTTCCAGTAGAAGATTAGACAATTTGCATGATTAGACATCTTTAAACTTGGTCACATGACATTATATTTATCCTTAGTGATACAATAATTTTGCATTAAGCTGGTGACAAAATTAAGAGTTTCTACACCACTGCATATCACCATAACAACAACTGTAAACCTTGTTTACTGCTTGAACTAAATACAAATTTAATAATTTATTTGAATTGTTGGTATTATCTACTCATTACAAACTTAAATGTACAGTTAAACTTTGATCGTTGAAATTCAATAGCTCAAACACCATTGATGTCTAGAACCCTTTTTCTTGCCCTATTGTTCAAATTAAAACAGAGTTTGACCTTGATATTTCAAACAACCCCTCCCTTGGCTTAAACTGTTTTTATCGGGCCTTTTTGGGTGTTCCAGCCATGGAAGTTCAACTGTATCCGTTTACAAGTAAAGTTAAACACCCTTATAAAGCCCCTTGTTTCATTTGCCAACAATCAAGCTAATCATATAATATACTGCCATTTGTTTTGAAAGCACATTTTTTCCGGTTTGCCTTTTGTGCAGAATAAATATCCAAAGACAATTTGCCAAATCTCCTTATAATTGCAAATCGTGGCTAGGCAAATGGTGGCATTATAGACAATACTAGAGATGTTTTACTGTTACACTGAATCTATGCAACTCCAAATCTCTACTTCATTTAGGTATATATATATATAGATAAATCTAAAAAAAATGTCTCTTACTACAATATGTACATGTATATAAATTATAAAAATAATTACAAATATGAGAAATCAAGTCATGGTTCATTTTTTACCTGATTTGAGCAAAGAAAGATATCAAATAATAAATGTAATCCCCACTCTCTCTTAATTACATGTACCAGCAGTACTATTGAAAGGTGGATAAATGTTTTGCTAATGAACTGATACCATGTATTTTGGCTATTAAAGCTCTAAAAAATTTACGGTTTGTAAGTAGGTATGTAATACAGTTCTACTGATATATGTAATAGACTGTTTTTTTTACGGCTAAATTAGGCTTGTCAAAACAAATCTGGCAAGATAATGGTAATGGACAAAATGGCTAGATGACACACATTTTTGACGCCAATGCCGACGACGTCGCCAACGCAAGACGACACATAGTGATCCCTATATGTAGCATGAACGCAGGCCACACAATAAGGAACAAAAGACTCATACTCTTCTGTTTAAGTTCGACCCCCCTCCTTGACCTTTAGAGTAATATTGTATCACGGCTGACCACTACTCCACTACCTAATATCTTTAAGTGCAATTTGGGTATGTTAATTTTTATACAAGCATAAAGAAAATATGAAGAATGGGAATCAGAAAGACTAACAAACAAAAAGGTTGACCACTATAGTACTGTACAACTTCAATTTTCATATAAAAATGTTCTGTTTAAAACAAATGGAAATTTCATTTACTGGGTAATCTAACATGAAAAGGGAAATAACTCTCTAAAAATTCAACAAAATGTTTTAAATCTAATTTGATCAACTAATTAAGAGGTTAAAGCATCTCACTGATAGAAAACTTGTGTTTCCCTAATTGCTGAAATTATAGTCATGAAATTTTTTTAATAAGTATCTTTCATCATTTTTGAAAATGATAAATCACAAAATTTCAAGAAAATTGCAACCGGGTGCATAATTTTGTTAAATATAATTAACTGAATGCTTAATTATGCACCTGTTGCATATGATCTATGACATGTGACGAAGATGAAAATCCCTCACCACAGAACCTACATTTATATGAATTAAATTTGTGATTTTGTTCCATGTGTTTGGATAAATGCCATTTTGACACAAGTTTTCTGTCACAAATGCCACACTGAACCATTTTTTTAGAAGCACTACCTCCATGAGAATGAGTTTGCATATGGATATCTAAATCCCTCTGGTTCTCTGACATGTTTAAACAATAGGGACATTCAAACCATTGACCCCCTGCAATATCCAGGCATCTTTTAAAATTGGGAACTCTTGTAACATTGGTGTCCTTTTTTGTAGATTTTTTTCTTTTGATGTTGCTTTTTTGTGATTTTAAGAAATTTTCAATTTCCTCATTGTCATCTGTGTCAAAATTTGCAGATGATTCATCGCCTGTTGATGAAGCAGATTCTGTTGCGGAGTCTTCATCCAAACTTCCATCATTTACTGTAGCAGTTGACTTGTTGGCGTTTGAATTCTTCGGTAAAAGGGATGTTGTATACATGTGATCATTGGCTATAGCTTCAACAGTAGTGTTTGCTTTAGAAACAGCTAAAGAACCAGTTAATACAGAAGACGAGGTACCAGTTGATAACACACTCGCAGCACGAGTTAATAAAGCAGACACTGTAGAAGTTGCTGGTTTAACTCTTTCATTAGTCGATGTCTGTGGCACCTTATTTTCACCAAATGACACAAATTTGCAATTTCCAGTTATAGGTTTTATAATTTTAACATTACAGTCGTCCAATGCTTTCCTAGTGCTTCCTGCAGCTTTAATTAGTCTGACATTGCAGTCTGATTGTATATCAGTAGGTTCAGAATATGATTTACCGGCAAATGAAATCATCCCTGGTGATGAAGATGAAAAAGGTGATGAGGTTTTCTCTTTGTTTCCATCTGACCCTTGCCCTTTTTTATCTACCTCAACACTGAAGACATAGGGTCCCTGCATGTGTAATGTGATATGATGAAGGAGATACTGTGAGTTTGGAAAACGTGACAGACACATGCCACACTGAAATGGGATATCACTCAAATTTACAAAATTGTTTTTAGACTCTACATGATTTTGTCCAACTAAAACATTATAGTTACTCCCCCTTTCTTGATTGGAAGTATTTTCTGCCAAATGGCTATGATTTATTGCACTATTTCTAAAACCTGATTTTATAACATTATCACGACTTTTTTTCCCTGTGGCTCTATGATCTATGTCTCTCCCGTGGGTGTTTTCATGTTTTCTTAAAAATTGTTGGTTTACAAAAGGCTGTCCACAAATATAACACTCTGGAATGGTTTGCTGTTTGTATAAGTTTGGAATATGAAACCCTGTGTGGTTTTGAAGATGATACAACATTTTCTTTCCATGCAGAAACGATTTCTTACATATCCGACATTTGTATGCACTCGCAGTTCTTAATACTTCCCCTAAATGTTTAACTAAATGCAAATTCATAGCTTTACCCTCCTCATAAGATGACGGACAATATCTACAGAAGAAACTTGGGAGGGCATTTGAACTTTCCTTTTTCCCAACATCTTCTTTTTTCCTTTTGTTAATCTGAATGGTTGCCATTTTCTTTTTTTTCGCCAACATTTTTTCGCGTAGTTTTTTCATAATGTCTAACTGAATCTTACTTTCATTGGCCATCTTCTCTCTCATTTCTTTTTGTTGTTTCAGATACGTTTGTCTTTCAGTGTGTTTGTCTTCTGTTTCCTCAGCAACATCCGGCTCCGTTTTCTCTGGCGTCAATGGCTCCTGTTTGACAACTGTACATGACAATTCATGATTTAAAGCTTGCTTTTCTCGATAAAACCATTTTCTACATTTTGAGCAATGGTATATCTGACTGCTTTTTAATTCCCTTTTCAGCGAACAGTCTGAATTAGATAGATTCTCTTCAATCTGACTTGTATCATGTTCAAATAAGATGTTCTTGTAAGGAAGTGTTCTTTTGGAACATTCTCTACTTTTCGGCCTTGCTTCATTTTCAAATTTAATGTTATCAACTAACTCATTCTTAGTATCGATTTCAGATGGCTTATCAGACTCTATACTCTTTTCAGTAAGCTCCTTTGATTTTGAGTCCATTTCAGTAGACTCTTCCAATTTTGTCAACATTTCCTTTAAAATTTTTGAATCATCTCCATTCTTTATTAAAACCTTGTCATCTAATTGTTCTTCCTTTTCAGCATTAGTTTTTAGTTTATCCTTTTTCTTAGTATAAGTAATAGTGCAATGTGCATTTTTGACGTGAGAAGCCATTGCTTGTTGTATGAGAAATGTTAAATCACAATAACCGCATTTATAAATTTGTCTCCCATATTCATCATACAAAACATTCGCTTTTTTCTTTCCTTTGAAATGTTCTGGATGCGCTGATTTTGTATGTAGCGACAACTCTTTCTTTTTATGAAAGGAATCATTACAGTATATGCATGTATACACAAGTTTTGCTCCCCCTTTCTCATCATAAGTTTTGTTTTTCTTGAAATTATAATGATGCTCATTTCTGACATGAGATGCCATTGCTTGTTGTACATAAAATGTTTTTGTACAATACGCACATTTATAATACTGATTGCCGTCGTCATCATACATTGCTTTTGCCTTTTTCTTCTTTAAAATGACTTTACCAGGTTTACCTGTCACTGTATTAATAGACCCATCAGGAGTGTGATGAAGTCGACAGTGTATAGCTAGTTCTTGAGATCTGAAAAAACTCCTGTCGCAATGTTTACAAAGATATTTTGACATGTGTCTTTCCCGCATATGAACTTGTAAATGTGTAAATTCTGAAAATCTTGAACTGCAATAGACGCATTGAAATAATCCTTGGTTAGTTACTGTATAATCTCTAGGATAACTGCAATCAGGATCTTGTCCGTCCATTCCACGGTAGAAATTGGACATAAATTCACCAGTTTCTCCATTATTTTCAGGAATTTGCCAACTGTCAAATTCTGGGGTTTTCCCATATTCCTCATAGTCCATTGGTTCTTCCTTTATAGCTAATAATATAGTATTTTCAGATGACCCCTCTATTCCGTGACCATTTGAAGACAATGCATTATTTTTTGGACCACTGATGCTGTAATCAGTATTTTTTTCTAAATACATAGATGCTGTATTAGAATCCGTATCTAAATCTCCTTTTTCAGGTATATCCTCTGAAAATTTCTGTAAATCAGATGTCATTTTTCCGTTAGTGTCGTCATTTTGAGTCCCTTTATCATGTACTTCCTCATTTTTTGTGTCAGATTCACTCGTCCCGTAATCCCCCTCTTTTTCTTGAGGTGTATTAATAGTTCTTACATCACTGATCTGAAGCGGAGAGTCTGTACAAGTTTCAAAATTATTTTCAATTTCTCTTTGCCGAGGGATATTGTCATCCTCTGATGAATTGTTATTACAACCTGTGGTATTATCATGATTATTTTCATCTTTCTGTTCTAATATATGTGTTTTTGTCATGGAACTACTATTTTTGTTAACATCTCCATTCAATTCATCAATTAATTCTACTGTTTTTTCACAAGCATCTTCTTCTAAACTTGAAGACATTCTTTCTACATTCAAAGTTGTCTCCCTTTCCTTAGAATTTCTTTCTGAATTAAAATTTTCGTCTTGCTTCTGACTTATTTCCCCTGTCCTTATCTCATCAATGTTTGCCGTCTCTAAAATGCTTGGTGACTGATTCTTACCTCCAAATATACTAGGCATTTCATTCTCTAACAAGTCTGAGTGGTCAAGGTCATCTATTTCACCTGGGTCTGGCAACATTCTTTCCCATTCACTTAACATTCCATCCATGGTCAAAATTTTGCAAGTCAGTTCTTGGGTTTCCAAAACAAGTAACTATAAATAGAAAATAAGACTGCTTTAAATTGATGGAAACGAAAATAGTCAAAGTATGACACAATTTTATCTAATAAATCCATAGAATAATCAAATCTTAGCTATTTGCAAGCATTTGAATTAAACCTCATTCATAACTAACTACAAACAAATCTAAGAGGGAGTTGAAAGTTTTTGAGATGTCAAAATTTTTTATATATAAATGTCTGAATTCTGTGATCATTTCATTCTAATATCTGTCCTTAAGGATGTTCGGTGGTCAATTTGAAAATAAATACTGTGAAAGTACTATTGTTCGTGGGGTTCCAATTTTCATGGATTTTGTGCTTCGCTTATACCATGAAATTACGTTCCCAACGAAATGCATTTTTGTTATAGAGTTTTAATGTATAGAATTCGAAACCACATATTTAAGTGCCCATGAAATAACAATTTTTATCATGTTTATGAAAACCACAAAAATTGATGTCCACAAATAAAAGTACATCCACAGTAGTATTTTTTGTTAGAAAGATGAACAAGAGGCTCTCAAGAGCATGTTTTCCTCACCTGGGCCATTGCTGACATAGTCAGTCCAAATAACTTAAATAATAAAGGACCTCATTTTTAAGTACAGTAATATACCTTGATGTTAATTGCTTCAAAAATGAACTATATTTTCTGATGGCAACCACTTTGGATACGGTAAAGACTTACTGGTCACCTTTTTTGAAGGGAACCAACTTAGGTAGGAAAAAAAAAATCACAAACCAAAAATCTCAAACAAATCTTTGTGAATGCTTTCCCATCTGGTTCAATGTTAAATGATGTAGCCCGCTGGTGGCCATCTTGGATGTGATGCAGACACACATTTTTCAAAAGGGGCCAACTAAGGACTACTGTGACTAAGATGGTTCCAAATAGCCTAGCAGTTTTAGAAGAGAAGATTAATGAATGTGTTTTCCCATAGAGTACAATGTTAAACTAAGTTCTCCCACTGGCAGCCATCTTGGATGACATGCCGACTTGCCAGACACATTTTTTAAAGGGGACCACCCAAGAAATCTTGTAACTAAGTTTGGATAAAATTGGCTTTGTTGTTTCAGAGAAGATCTTTGAATGTTTTCCCACAGGGTCCAATGTGTAACTATATTCCCCACTGGCGGCTATTTTGGATGTGATGCAGACTTGCCAGATATATTTTTTAAAGGGGACCACCAACAACTCTTATGACAAATAAGTTTGGATAAAATTGGCTTTGTTGTTTCAGAAAAGGAGATCTTTGAATGTTTACCAATATGGTCCAATGTTAAACTATGTTATCTGCTGGTAGCAATCTTGTATGTGATGCAGACTTACAGGACGATTTTTTCAAATGGCCTAACTATAGATTATTGTGACCAAGGTTGCTTCCAATTGGCTTAATGGTTTTTCAGAATGAGATCTCCCCAAAAGTTTTCCCATGGGGTCAAATGGTACCGTGAAAATCTCAATGTTCACTACTGTTGAAATCCCAAGGGTCATATGGATAATTAGTACTTAATCAGGTGATTTTTTGGCTAATGGTTACTTAAAGTAGTGATTTTCATACAAAATATTACAAACACCATTAATAAAACCATTAAATGTAATTTGAAGACAAATTTGGGTTTCATCTAGGAATGTTTTTTAATTAAACACAGAGGACTTACAGATATTTCAAAGCATAGCCTCAATCACTTTTCTTGGTAGTAAATTTCAGTTACTCATATAGGTGATTTGAACTAAAAATGGAGAAAGACAGCTCTTATTTTACTAGAGTATTATACTTAAACAAGTGATTTTGAAAATCTCTTATTAAAGTAATGCCCCTGACTGATAAAACCCAGTAAAACACGGGTTTTCCAAGTATTGCCCACTGGGCTGGGCAATACTCATAAAACCTGGGTTTTTGCCAACCCTTACTCCTCAGGTTTTTGAAACTCTCTCTGACTTTCGGGATGGTCTTATTTAATCCATCATGATGCATTAAAAGAATCCCCACTTTTCTGTTCAAAATACAATTGTATACATCTTCAATAGACTTCTGACAAAATTTCATGCAATTCTTGATATTAATTCATCACATTTCATAGGTTAATTGCCTTAATGCAAAGTGAATGAAAGGTCTAGAGAACTTCAGTTTCACACAAAAATTTCAGACGTTAAAATCTCAAAAACGGCATTACTGACCTATCAATATTTTCTGCTTAAAATGATGTATATTCAATATTCTAGTAAATAACTAGAGATTGTGTCTGTAAGACACAGATGCCCCACCAATAAATTTATCGCAAAAGATAACCTAAGTCAGTTGGGCATAAAATAAAATCCTCTTTCAGTGAGTTGTGATGGAATTTTGCATGAAGTTGCTTATAAGTGGACCTAAAACCCAAAAATTTAACAAAGTCATTCAAGCATAAAATGTAGGTCATGGATATCCAATGCTTGGTAAAACAGGTAGTTCTCCTGTAGAATGTTACAATGAAATATCATGATGCTACAATACTTAGTCATTGAGAAACAGCCTTACCAAAGTCACTGAAGCGTAAAATGTAGATCAAAGCCACCTAATTGTCAATGATTTGAGTAGTACTCATATATATATGCATCAAGACAATTAATTTGATAAAACATCATTGTCTTATAATGTGTAGTTGTTGAACAAGAGTGGACCCTAATAGATGTCTCGCCCGTCCCTGCTTGATCGCTAAACAGTCATGTACTACTCAACAGCAATCCTACAAGCCAAATATTATTACCATACCTCTTACAGTAATTGAGAGACTATTCTAATCAGAAAAACTTGACTAAGTTCACTAGACCATATGGCAGACTGACATGTACTAACCAAGACCAAGCTATATACCAAATATCATTGACCTATAGCTTGTAGTTATTGATTAACAGACTTAAGCAAACAAAAACTTAACCTGGTCACTAGAACGTGAAATTGATGTCAAGGACAAAAGTCATATCCCAGACTGACATGCACTAATCAAGACCAACCTATATACCAAATATCATTGACCTACCACTTATAGTTATTGAGACATGGATCTAATCAGAGAAACTTAACGTGGTCACTAGACCGTAAAATTGAGGTCAAGGACAAAAGGCATTTTAATTTCCAGACTGGCATGTACTACTCAAGACCAACCTATATACCAAATATCATTGACCTACCACTTACAGTTGTTGAGATATGGATCTAATCAGAGAAATTTAACGTGGTCACTAGACCATAAAATTGAGGTCAAGGCCAAAGGCATATGCCAGACTGACATGTACTACTCAAGACCAACCTATATACCAAATATCATTGACCTACCACTTATAGTTATTGAGTTATGGATCTAATCAGAGAAACTTAACATAGTCACAAGACCGTGAAATTGAGATCAAGGACAAAAGTCATATGCCAGACTGACATGTACTACTCAAGACCAACCTATATACCAAATATCATTGACCTACCACTTACAGTAATTGAGATACAGATCTAATCAGAGAAACTTAACATGGTCACTGGATCTTGCAATTGAGGTCAAGGTCACATGATTTTATGTCCGTCAGGTAGCACTTGATTAGTATACTACCACTGGAGCAAATATAATGTTCCTACATCAAAGGGTTTTCAAAATATCCTGTATTATGGTTAAAGTTAACGCCGTCGCTGCCATACTTTGCACGCCTATGTCTCGCTTTCGCAACTTTCGTCGTGGGCGAGACAAAAATGGACCTTAACGCAAAACTTAACCAAAGTCACTGAAGCGTAAAATATAGGTCAAAGCCACCTAATTGTCAGTGATTTGTGTAGTACTCATCAAGACAATTAATTTTATGAAACACCATTGTCTTATAATGTGTAGTTGTTGAGAAATGGACCTTAACGCAAAAATTAA
>MJUU01041467.1:23358-39264 GCA_002080025.1 Modiolus philippinarum
CCACCCCCTTTGCGAAAACCCCAACTCATTTGTGTTTAGAAAAAAAAACATTTTCTTCTGTTGTAAAAATTAACTCTTGGTCCAAGAAAAAGGTATTGCAATTTATATCAATTATAAGTACTTATCTATAGTGTCATTGCATAAATTATACATAAGGTTAGGGTTAGCCATATAGTACGATTAAGAATAGATTTCGAGTTAAAATCCTGTCACTTGATTTGGATTAGTCTGATGGTAGCCGTTTGCACTAAGCTATTTCGGCTTTGTATAATGTCCAGTTTAAATATATCCTACAATTCCAGAAGAGTTACGGTCATGCATTTATGGGAACGCGATCTCATCGGACACATTTTGGCGTAAAAAATTCGACACGTTTCGGCGTGACTCTGAAGTTTGGACACGTTTTGGTGAATCGGACGCGTTTGGGCGAATTGAACACGTTTTGGGGAATGGACACGTTTGGGAGTGTTACAGATATACTGACTACCTTGATAGATATACTGAGTACCTTGTACTATTGAAAATTTGGAATGTATAGATAATTTCTGTTTGTTTAAGGCTTTGGTTACCACCCTGGAGTTTCGAGCCAGTTTGCGGACACGCTATTTTTTGGAATAAGATCAAACTGGCGGAGTTGGAGGTGGGGCTGGGAGGGGGATCTGACCTGGAATCCCAAAATTATTTTTACATAATACCGTCTTCCGGGACTTAAAATGGAAGTCCCGAATCCCACTAAAACTGAGATCATTTTCTCGAAGAGATAAGTATAGGTTGCAAGAAATTTAAGAATGTTATCAGAAAATATCAATATACTTAGAAATACAGAATGGAATTTGACAAATTTATTATTAATACAAATTTTGACTTATTTACATGTTCAACATAGCTAGAAATGATAGATTTTACAAGGTCCTATGTATCAATCCTGGATCCCGATAGTAAAAATCCAGAAGTCCAGAGCTGGAATGAGTGATACCCCAGCATCCAGTCATAATTTTCTCCCAGAATCCCCAAATCTAATTATCCAAATCCAGAATTACTGAGCTAAAAAATGGCCAATCCCAGCATCCCGTAAAAGGTACTCAATAAATTAGCTGCTCTTTATGTGGACTCGATTTAACTATCTAATATATATACAGATGTATATATATGTTCTAGATCTTAATATTGTGCTTAATTTTAAAAAATACAACCCTTTTTTTTTTTATTTTCCCAGAGATGCATTTTATTACCTGAGTGTTATTTGAAACTATCTTTTTCGGATATACTGTAATCTAATCCGTTTACAAGATGTTTAATATATGGAAAATACTCTGCATATTCTAAACCATTAAATATAGTGTGCTTCTCATGAAGGACAAGATGTCTTAGATTTTAACACATTACTATTTGTATTACCTGGTCTACAGTAGACTATATGCGGTAACCAGTGTGTAACTGCAGTTCTTCAAGAAGTGGATGAATATACGCAACAACAACAATATAGCACACTGTGTCTACACTAATTCATGTTAAAAGAAGTTATAACTGTTATTTTGGTTTTGTGTAGGCAGGAAGCTGTTTAAAATGAAAGTTGAATCGCGCATGTGCAATCACTGCGCCTGCGCACTAGTGACGATGATAAGTCCGGTTACTAGATTAGAAACCGCATTACTTATATACCTCCTGTCCAATATTCTCTGTTTACTATTCCAGTCGGAGGGCGTGTTGACTACTCCTTTTGGTGTCGTTTCATTTGCCAAATTTAGTGCGGCAAGTGTTGATCTTGGTTTTGATCTTCTATTTGTAATTTGTGTATGGTAAAATATTTTTGTCAACCTGTGTACATGCTAATTAAAAACAATGTAGCTCTGTGTACATAGCTAAAAGGTTATAATTATGATTAATTCAAATTAGCAACCTCCAAGATGTTAAATATTACTTTAATAATTAGATAAAACATTGTACATTTATAGTGTATAAGCTTAATCATGAATATCGACAAACCTAAGTACAATGATGGTTTGTATTAGTGACTTACTCGTAGATTATGGTCCGTGCTAACATAATACGTGGTCTGTGTCGTTTTTATAAGATTAAGCAGTACTTGGTTTCCTCTGTAATAGTTGAGAGGCGGTAGGGTCTTAAAGTATCGATGATAAAAATTAACTGATTACAGCTGCTAACATGTAAAAAGAAGGGTGTTTTTAGTCATCATAGTAAAGAAATTTTGACTATTACGAGAGTTTTTATTTTTTGTAATAACATTTCTCTTTTGATACAGTGAACGGGTTTTACTTATTCATCAATTTATTTTAACGAATAATTCCACTCTGTTAAATTAATCTTGAATTATTTTGAGAATATTTTTTGTTAATTCGAGTATCCATCGTTCAAGGTAAATACCTAGGGGGTTTCACCTATAATCAAACATTAAAAGGTTCCAATGGAATGTGTGCTAGTTTTATGCAAATACTGTTACATTTTTGTTTCCTTAATATATGATTTGGAGTAAGTATTTTATGATGACTTCGAGATGAAGAACAACGATAAAAGTTTTGTGTGATTTTGCCATGTATTTGTATAGGCTTTGTCTCGTGTATATTTACTCCATATCCATTCATATTGCTTGTTATAGAAGATAGGCTCCGCTACGCTACGTTCTGGGTAAAATATAAACGAAAATAATGGCCACCCATATGTAAATTTCCAACAAACCACCGGCGCCCATGAATTATTTCTTAAGCCAAAGATGCACTAGACGACGAGACGGCGGATGGTCCAGTTCCATATATTTACATGAAGCCTTTTATCGTTAAATACATTTTAAGAGTTATTGCAGGCCAAATGGTATTTGCAAATAAATAATAAACTGCATGGAATGCAGTCAGACGTCGGTAAACAAGCTGTTTCCTACTGTAAAAAACGCAATGAACAGGTGGTCTTGACCCGATGTCGTAAAGGACACCCTAGAACAACATAGTAACAGTGATGACCGACCTGAATGTATTTGATTGAGTTGTCTTTATATAATCCAACATGTTTTAATTGAATTTATAGATGTTACCGATATCAGGCGGGATTTTTATTCTGATGGTTGTCCTAAAGACATATTTACAAACGTCGATGGCCACAAATTCGGTCAATTTTTAAAAGAATCAATTTTTTTTAGTAAGAATTGAAATGGATTTTATCCTTTTTCCTTGTGAAAACGCAGACCTGTTTACAACTACGATTTTTGACCTCAAATTATACCCTACGCTTTCACCCACGATTTCTACGCTTTGATACTAATGAGGTTGAAAAAATATTCTTGGTTGAGAAATTTCTAAATCTTGTTTCGGGATGTTTCTTGATTATTAAATAGATGTGAAAAAATACAGGGAAATGAAGGATCAATCTGCAAATAAATGAAAACACAAACACAAGAAAAAAAAACAAATATTATAAGTATATCAGCTCTCCTGTCAAAAGAACGAAATTGGCAAACTAATATATTGTCAATCTAAGTACAACTGGCTACCAACAAATGTCTGAAATACAAACTAAATGAAAAAGTGAATATGTATTGGTCAAAACTAGAGTGCATCAATCTATCCTCCGGCCGTGCGCGATCCCGGCTTATGAATAGGCCCGCAGCTTCTTATCCCGTCCGTAACCCCTGAAGCATTGTAAAGGCCATTTTACCTGTTTACAACCTTTTTGTCGAAGGATAAATATTAATAGGCCCGCAGCATCCTCTGAGCTTGGAGTATGAGTCTTCCTAACAGAGGACCCCGAGGGAACCCCGGGATATAGAAATAGACCTAGTATCTCCGGCTTGCGGGGTGTGACCCCTCCTAAACGGAGGCAGACCCCGAGGGTCCCGGGATATAGAAATAGGACCCATTCCGTGGTTGTGGGGGATTAATAAATACACAACCCATCTTTCGGATGGGATGTTAACTCAGGTGCACGTTAAAGAACCCTTGTAGCAAGCTTTTTTTGGGGTGGTCCGTAGGTGATCGGCTACAAGGCTAGACGATTTCACCCTACTTTCCCAGTGGCAGTCAGCATTTCCCGTCACATGGCCCTTTCCATACCCCAAAGTAATTAATTATTAACAAACTTGTTCTCGTCTTGATATAGCTGAAATATTGCTGAGTAGACGTTAAACAGTATTCAATCAATCAATCATTCAATCTATCCTCAGTAGTCAATCTGAAAAGCAGTCTAGATATTTTATCTATAATACAAATGCAATATAATTATAAAAATATTTAATATTACCTACGTCCACTAACAAAAGTAAATAGCTTCTTATCCCGTCCGTAACCCCTGAAGCATTGTAAAGGCCATTTTACCTGTTTACAACCTTTTTGTCGAAGGATAAATATTAATAGGCCTACAGCATCCTCTGAGCTTGGAGTATGAGTCTTCCTAACAGAGGACCCCGAGGGAACCCCGGGATATAGAAACAAGACCTAGTATCTCCGGCTTGCGGGGTGTGACCCCTCCTTAAAGGGGGCTGACCCCGAGGGTCCCGGGATATAGAAATAGGACCCATTCCGTGGTTTTCCGGGATTAATAAATACACAACCCATCTTTCGGATGGGATGTAAACTCAGGTCCACGTGTTGGAAGAAATGCCACGCTTCCTGCACGTTAAAGAACCCTTGAAGCAAGCTCTTTTGAGTGGTCCGTAGGTGATCGGCTACAAGGCTAAATTCTCCGCCCTTTTCGATTTCACCCTACTTTTCCAGTGGCAGTCAGAATTTCCCGCCCCATGACCCTTTCCATACCCCAAAGTGATTATTTATTAACAAACTTGTTCTTGTCTTGATATAGCTGAAATATTGCTGAGTAGACGTTAAACAGTATTCAATCAATCAATCATTCAATCTATCCTCAGTAAACAATCTGAAAAGCAGTCTAGATATTTTATCTATAATACAAATGCAATATAATTATTAAATTATTAAATATTACCTACGTCCACTAACAAAAGTAAATAGCTTCTTATCCCGTCCATAACCCCTGAAGCATGGTAAAGGCCATTTTACCTGTTTACAACCTTTTCGTCGAAGGATAAATATTAATAGGCCCGCAGCATCCTCTGAGCTTGGAGTATGAGTCTTCCCAACAGAGGACCCCAAGGGAACCTCGGGATATAGAAATAGGACCTAGTATCTCCGGCTTGCTGGGTGTGACCCCTCCTAAACGGGGGCTGACCCCGAGGGTCCCGGGATATAGAAATAGGACCCATTCCGTGGTTTTCCGGGATTAATAAATACACAACCAATCTTTCGGATGGGATGTAAACTCAGGTCCACGTGTTGGAAGAAATGCCACGCTTCCTGCACGTTAAAGAACCCTTGTAGCAAGCTCTTTTGAGTGGTCCGTAGGTGATCGCCTCCAAGGCTAAATTCTCCGCCCTTTTCGATTTCACCCTAATTTTCCAGTGGCAGTCAGAATGTCCCGCCCCACGACCCTTTCCATACCCCAAAGTGATTATTTATTAACAAACTTTTTCTCGTCTTGATATAGCTGAAATATTGCTGAGTAGACGTTAAACAATATTCAATCAATCAATCGAAGGATAAATTCTGTATCATAATTTACATGCACAATGATTAAAGTAGTACAAGTAATTAAGATATTTTTCTCCGCAACTACACATGACAGCCACTTGATATATGGTATGGTGCTTTATTATGGGGTCTTATACTGCGCCTCCTCTTTTCGGTCATATATAGAATGACCACTTCCTGTTTACCGACATTGTGCCTTTTTTACTTTCGTTTTCAGAATTGTGACTTTTTTTGTCGCATTTTTCCCAGCAACTACACATGACAGCCACTTGATATTTGGTATGGTGCATCAGTATGGGTCCTATAATGTGCCTCCCCTTTTTTGTCAAATCGAATGACCACTTCCTGTTTTCCGACTTTGTTCCGTTTTTACTATAAATTTTCAAAATTATTTATCAACAAACTTGTTCTCGTCTTGATATAGCTGAAATATTGCTGAGTAGACGTTAAACAATATTCAATCAATCAATCAATCAATCAAAATTGTGACTTTTTCGTCGCATTTTTCTCAGCAACTGCACTGGTACTTGATATTTGGCATGGAGCTTCAAATTAGGGTACTGCATTTTTACTGCATTTCCTTTATTTTTCAGCCATATTACTATACTACTTTCAGTTTTATGACTTTATGTCCCGCATCCTTCTCAGATTTTTTTATCTTATTTTTCTCTTCTAATGTGTAAATGCCTTTGTACTGTGTCCACATGTGTATTGTGTCCACACCCACTTAATTTTGTACTTGTCATATTGATTCAGGGTTCAATAAGCGGGGGTATAACTAGCTGCCATTCGGCGACAGCTCTTGTTCTTTGCTAAATTACTAAGCCAAGTGTCTGCTTAAAAGTTTTGTATTCATGCATTTTTAGTCCACTATTTAAAATTTACCACAGCATCAACGTTTGATCAAGTGATCAAAATCAAAATTTCGAAAATTTTTGAACATTTCAATCACACTGACGAAAAATAATGAAAAATGCCCCATTCTTCGGATTCTGCTCTATAGGCACGACACTCAAGCTTCCTATTTACGCATGATTTACCACAGCCCTTGCATCTTTCACACTGGACAAAACGTCTCTCTTGCTGCTGCTGTGGTGATGGGCCGGGAACAGCCTTCGCTTCCTGTTTACCTACATTTTATCTACAAAAGAAGTAAAAGAAAATAAGTAATGTCTTGCTGTTCCAGTCCATTGTTTACACTTTCAACAATATTGGCAATATCAATTGATTTTCTAAATTCATAATATGTTGTTGGAAGTTTTTGCATAACGGTTTGTTTGTATTCTGGCCTCAACTGGCGACAAAATCGTTCAATTTTTAAAAGCAATCAATTTCTTTAGAAAGATTTAAATGGATTTAATTTATAGTTGCAATATTGTAACAGTTAAAGTGTCATTTCTCCTATAATGTTTTTTTATATATTATACCCTTGTTTTACTTGTATCAAGCTTTAATGGTTTTATATTGATATTTTATATATTTATCATAATTGTTCAACTTACTTAACAGTTCTCGCCACAATATAGCTGAAATATTGCTGAAGTTGGCGTAAAACATCAATCGATCAATCAACTGGTATTTCAACTATCGTCTTTTCACTGAACTCATCTGTACCGGCAGCAAGGTCTTGAACTCGGATTAGACTTCCAGACTTTCATTTACTCATTGTCTTAAATTGTACAGTTCCTTTTTGTCCTCAACGAATTTTTCTAGAAATGCTCCTTTAATTGTTGATCCTTTCATACCTGCATTTAGGCTAAGATAACAGCGGCTCGCCGGTCCATCAAAATGAAGCTACATGACTTCTAGTGCTTGAATGTTCCCAAATTATTGTGGGCTTCGAACATTTCCCATCACATATTTGCTGACATGCTTGTTTCATTTTTAAATATTGGCAATTTTGAAGTACCCATTATATTCAAGTGTTCAACTTAAATCTTGTAAATTATTTAACTGACTTCGAGTTTGAACGGTATTGTCTTTATTTTGCTGATATTTGCTTTCGTTTATATATCATTACTGTTGCTAATATTTTGTTGAGGTTGCATCACTGTTTTCAGAATTTAAACATTGTGTGCTATCATTTGATTCTCTCATCAAACCTAGTATGAATTGATTTTGTCTTTCTGCGACTACAGCCACTACTTCCTCTTGGGCTTGTCTTGATCAGGATCTAGTATTTGGTCTGGTCTCTGATGTCGTGCAGTCGATTGGTGTCGGTCCCTTCTTCGTTATAGGTACCGTTTCCTTCCTCTCCACCACTTCTGCGACCTTGATGGGGTTGTTACTTTCTCTCTGACTATGGTTGGAATGTATATAAACAAGCGTTTAGAATAGACCTTTATTGTACGCTGGTTATCAGTGAAAGTGTAATATAATACAAATATAAACACTTTCTATTTCTGACATAAGATTCTATTTGCATATTTTACAAATGCTAGAAGCTGAAGTTTTATAAACGATGTTATAAAATTTTAGGATAATGGAAAACGCTTAAAGGTCTTACCTTTGTGATAGCATTAGTCCTGTAACATGAAATATGTCTTGACTGTCTTTTTCGGTTAGCTTGCTTGCAAGAATATCTAATCCCATTTCAATTTTAGCATTTTGTAATGGAGAATATTACTACATGTCTCCATGCCTAAGTGCAACATGATGTGATATGTTGAGGCAAGTTCTCTTATGAAAAAGGAATTTTCCTGATTTTCGTGACGGTAACATTTCAGAAAAAAAATCAGTTAAAAATACATGTTTACAGTTATCTGCAAATAAATAATGGAATACAGTCAGACGTCGGTAAACAAGTTGGTTCGTTAAAAACCGCGGAGAACGGGTAGTGTTGACCCGATGTCGTATTGGACATACTAGAACAACACATAGTTTTATATTAAACAGTGATGACCGACCTGGATGTATTCCATTCAATTGTCCTTATGCAATTGAACATGTTTTAATTGAATGTGTAGACGTTGCCGATATCAGACGTGATTTTTCTTCTGCTGATAGTTTTAAGACCCATTTTCAAAATTGTAGGATAAATGTCCCGTAAACTGTACGAACTGTGTTAATTTAATCTCCGATAAAACCAAAATGTTTTTTTCTGTATTTCCTTGTACTCTAAATATAAATGATCAATCGATTTCTGGATAAACCAGTATACTTGTCTCACTAAACGTCTTGAAATATTGCTGAATAGACGTTAACAATATTCAATCAATCAATCACTAAACGTCTTGATGTTCATTTACAAAATATAACCTTGGTTTTCATTTCAAATACTTCAATATCGATTATGCATAAACCGTCGTCTTAGTTTATTGTAGTATAGTAATTGTAACTCCCACTGACATTTTTATTTTTTGTAAAAAGAAAAAATGAAAGCACTGCCATTGCATTTCCTCTCTTTAATTATTAATTTACAAATTGCTATTTACATGACAAAGCCCTAGCGCGTATTTATTTAGAAAATTCCACTAGCTCTTGCAACAACCAGTATTGATGGTAATCAAACTTAAGTATCCAACCATTCGTGAGAGAAATTTCAAACTAAACATATTTAAAAGAAACATTGACTGTTTTCAATTCAATTGGCGAAGCATCTTCCATGTCGTGTTTCTGATTATTGTGGCGAACAAGACTGAAGTGACGATTAGTCCTGTTATCACAGATGTCGCAATGATACATTCGCGACGTCTTTTTCTCTGTGGAGTCGAAGTACGAATAACGATAATTTACAGAACAAGATTTTTAATACGGTCAGATTGGGAATGTGGCTGCTCGTGTGCTCATTTCGCTGCTCGCGTGCTCTTTTCGCTGCTCGTGTGCTCATCTCGGGCATATTGCTGCTGCTGCAGCCGCTACCCTGGTCTAATATTTGGACATGTCTTCAAAATCTGGTCTAAACGGCTGATCTACCTTTACAGTTTAATTCCACATTGTTGTGTAAAAAGTGAGAAAGAAAAGAAGTCAACCAAAGTGATTGTCATAAATTCTTGATAATAACCATATTCAGGGTAACTGATGTAGTGGACTAAAGATTATTGGTCCCTCATTTATGCTCAAAGTTAGAAAATGCGAAAACTCCATCAGTGCAATCTGGATAAGTTGCGATAGTTGTTACAGATTCTTCAAAGTTGTGATGCTGTCTATTTTGTTAATTAAGAAAATACAAATCAAAGAAAGCGGAAATGATTTTATGTTCCTTAAGTAGGGCATCTTTACAGATATCAAGATTATTCATTAACTCGTTTCTCCAAAGTTCATTCGTACCATTCAAGTGCAATCACCTCTTCCATAATTTCGCTTTATTCTTTGGCTTTCATAAAAAAAATTCATTTCAGTTCATCATTTCTTTTAAGAATTAGCGGTTAATTAAGGGCGATTGGTTATCAGCTGGTCTTTCAACAAAAATATTCAACGTCTAAACTCAGAAGATGGAACACTGCGTGAATGTACATCATTAAATTTTCAAACACTTATACAGATGTTAATTTTTCACAAGGTGCTTCTCTCTTTTGCAAACACATTTCAATTCTTTGTAAAATTCACCCCTTTCTTAAGCTTTCATATTCAATAGATGCTTTTCGTAGTCTTCTGGTATAAAGAGGTGATATTTCTTGGGTATTGTAAATTCTTCATTAAAATAAAAGATATTGTAGCTTACATCTCTGAAAATAAAAAAAAACAAGAGTATATTTTAGAAATCAATACTTTTGCATTCATTTAAAAAAATGTCTTTTACCTCTACAAGCATTTCAAATCATTGCGAACAAAAGGGAAAGTTGTTATTATACATGTCAATGTAAACTCAAAAGGTATTAAAATATGAAACAATTACTAAGGTTGTGAAAAAGCTACCGCTCGTGAATATTTGAGTGATAATGTATGTATGTATTTTTAAGATTTTTGTGGGTTTGTTTTTTTTATTCTTACGCTTGTGTACTTCCAAAAAGTCAATCAATTAAAAAAAAGAAGACAGATATATAGATTGAAGGGACAAACGAATTTAATTGCCACTGAAAAATTAGAGCAGGAAATTTAGCACAGTGAGTAGGCTATGGTAAAAGAAATATAGATGGAATATTATACTGCATGGGACATGGAGTTTCTCAACAATTTCTCTATAATGGGTTGTGGTCAGACTTCCCGTATTATGACATAACTACCCCGCATAGACAGGGCATTCCTCTATCCAACACCTAGTAGCATCCGGCAGCTATGTAAAGGGATATCCTGAAACCGATTCAGGTAAATGTGCCCTTATTAGAAGCGTCCAGGTGATCCCAAAAGTTAGATGCACATAGCTGGAGGTTGGGTACCTTTATATTTGTACAATGTGCAAACTGTTTGCAAATAATGACATAATTTCTAACTAGTCTTTTAAATTAATCAGACCACATTATTCGAAACTGTTACTAATGTTTATTGTTGGGCTATCTGAGGAAGCATCAATTGTTAGGGGCTCTACACAGAGCGGCGGGACACGTCCCCATGTGCTGGATAGGAAAATGTCCTGTGAATAATAGGAAGTCATGTTATAAATAGGAAATCCTGACCGCAAACAATTGCAGCCAAAATGGGCAGAAAACACCACGTCCCATGCAGTATACGGACAGGCCCTTCTAATTTCTTGCACAAGATCAGACTCTGGGAGTCGTATAGATGACTAAATTTCCTGCCTCTACCCGGTCATAATACGGAAATCCTGACCGGGAACCATTGTAGCCAAACTGTGTGGAGAAACGCCACGCTCCATGCAGTATAAAGACCCCTTTCCTTATTTCTCTAAAGAGAGCAGACGCATTGGGTGTCGCATACAAGGCTAAATTTCCTGCCCCTACCCATTTCTCCCTTTTTCCAGTAGCAATCAAAAGTCGTTGCACCGGTTGTCTCTTCCTCCTTTATTTCTTTCTTGTTTTACTTACAATTTTTTAATTAAGTAACTCGTCCTGATATAGCTGAAATATTGCTCATTGGACATTAAACTCTAACGAATCAATTCTGATTGACTGATTGAATATTTTTTAACGTTTGCTCAGCAATATTTCAGCTATATCAAGACGAGAACAAGTTTGTTAATAAATAATCGTTTTGGGTATGGAAAGGGCCATGGGACGGAGAATTCTGACTACCACTGGAAAAGTAGGGTGAAATCGAAAAGGGCGGGGAATTTAGCCTTGTAGCGGACCACTCCAAAAAAGAGCTTGCTACAAAGGTTCTTTAACGTGCAGGAAGCGTGGCATTTCTTCCAACACGTGGACCTGAGTTAACATCCCATCCGAAAGATGGGTTGTGTCTTTATTCATCCCGCACAACCACGGAATGGGTCCTATTTCTTTATACCGGTGTTCCCTCGGTGTCAGCTCCGTTTAGAAGGGGTCATATCCCGCAAGCCGGAGATACTAGGTCCTATTTTATATCCCGGGGTTCTCTTGGGGTCCTAATCAATCCTGTCTACCCATTTTTCCCACTTTCCAGTCCAGATTTTCTGGAATCTAGAGTCATCGTTGGTTGTTGCTGTGTCATTTGTTTCTGGGCTTTGACCTTGAATCCAGCCTTACGATGAGTAAGATGTCATTGGCATTGATTGGTTGTGTAGCTAGAGAAAGTGAAGTTTGGCATTGGTGAGTCGGTCAGCTGATTGTTGTGTGTGTGTATGGGGAGGGGGGTTGGGTAGGAGGCTGCAGTTATCGACGACGGCGCCTCATATATTTGTTGAACTCCACTAACCGTTCTGTAAAAATTTCGCCAGTCATCCTTGCGTTTTTGTTGTTTCTGTAAGTGACGGGTAAGTTTTTGGTGCCCTTAAAGCAGGGTAGATCTTTGCTTTTACCGATGATGAGTAAACGTCGACGATCTGGACCAGTTCTGTTGCTGACAACCATTGCAGTGATATGATTCTATGCTTTTTTTACCACCGAAGACCTGGGCTTGATTTTGGTAAGGATTCCATATGGCCGAGTCTTGTAGCTAATGCCAGTTTCACCTGCATTGTATGTGTCATTTGGTTGATAGGTGCACAGTAAGTCTGGAAGTACGATGGTGACCCAGTAGTAAGCTGCAGTTAGGTCCGAGTCTTTTTTTCTCCCCATGGAGACGTTTACAACATTGTTACTATTTTTTTCATCTGCACAACTTATCAGATGTTGGATTGAACTTCATCGTAGGTGTTTTTTGTTTTCAAATAACATCAGCAATCAGCAAAATGAATACTTAAGCAAAACCCCCCAAAAAAACTTTTTTATAATATAAGGTTGTGTAACCCCCACGTTTTTTGGCCATACAGTGATATGGGCTCACACAACCTCGTTATAATGACATAGTGGAGTCATAATGTTCCCCATATTAATTGGCTGAATAGTGACCAAGGGGTTAAGATGTGGGATATAATCGTCCAATAGGGAGTTGAATTACCCTCTTTAGTAGTCACAAGGCTTTCTTATAACCTTTATTTAGCTTACTATTTGGGAAAAAATATTCTTGCTTTTTAAAGTATATCTCCATATGTGCTATCCCATCTTAAATTAACAACTCTAGTGCCACCATCAAAGTAAAAGTATCCTGAACTAATGTTAGTGCAAGTATTTCTTTGTTGTCTCCCTTTTAAGCTTAATAGGAATAATATATTGATTGATTGATTATTTGAGTTTAACGTCCAATGAGCAATATTACAGCTATATCTGGACGAGAACAAGTTAATCAATTCAAAAACATAATTGAAAGTAAATGAAAAAAGAAAAGGAATTATGTGCATTAAAACTTAAGGGAAAAATGCATTTCGTTGGGAACTTAATTTCGTGGTTTTATAGAACCACGAAATCCACGAAAATTGGAACCCCACGAACAATAAAACTTTCACAGTATGACATACAGAGGTTTACTTCTTTTTAAAGTTTATATAGATTATAGACCATTACGCAGCAATTGATCAGTCAAAAGTTGACCCACAAAATTAAAAAAAAAGATCTGACTAATTAGTCAACTATGTAAGCAACTACAAAATTGTTTTTCTTACTGCCTGAGCAAATCGACAAAGAGCAAGGAAAGGATGTACTCATTAAAGAGTATTTTAGTCAAGGAATAAAACCGGGAGCTTTGTTAAGTACTCCAACCCGATTACTTTTTAAGAAAAGTTAACCCCCCAATGAAGACAGTGACATGGACAACGTTGCACACCAAATGATGACATTAGCTAAAATTACTCTTTGTGTCAGGTGAGCTAAAACCGAGGACCGGGCTGCACAATCATCAGCTCTGTCCTTAGCTGATTTTGGCTATTCTATTTAGTTCTTCTCGGTAATTTACTCTTTCTCAGATTTTACTTGTTATTCGGTTAATGGACTTCCAAATACTTTGGTTTGATCTGCATTGATGAGACATAAGTTGTCAAAATGCGCATATGCAGAATTAAATTAACAATAACTTTGGTATTTTGTTATTTAAAGTTAAATGACATTTAAATTTTTAGTGTAAATTATGTGAAATTTGATAAAGATTAAATTTGCACCTAAAATTTAAACTTTATCAAACTTTAATTGATGTCTGTGCAACTCAGTCAAGACTTTAGTCTATACTTTCTTTACCCCGTCTAAAAACTTTTTCCTCATAGACATGAAGGTACTTGTTGTGAGTTTTATACCCTCACAAACTGTCAGAAGTCTGTCTGGAAACCTGCCTCTTGAATTCCGCACACTATTGAAATCTGGAAAATAATAAATGAAACATTTGTTATGAAACTACAGTAATTAGGGCTTTTACTTTAACCGTATTTTATTATAACAGAACTTTACATCTTTACATCGAAAATATCTTGTTTCAAGCTATAATAGAAAAAAAATTACTGATTTCACACAATTTACAACAAGTTGATCACTCTTTGTGAAGTTGCATCATAAGTTCATGTCTGTTGTCTGTCTTTCTGTTGTGATATTGTCTGTCTGTTGTTGGTCTGTAGCTCTGTCCATCAGTTCATTGTGGTTTGTCTCTATGTGTTGATGTATGCCAAAAGTACAAGATTGGTTTCGTTCTATTGAAAGATTCACCCAGATACTGCTACAATATACCCGTAACAAAAAATAAACAAATGACTGACTGGAAAAAATAATAATGCACACAAATTTCAAAACTTTCATATTACAGCAGGGTCTGGGTAAATTAAATCCATTAACTGATAAACTTTACCATGTATATTTACACTCTTAAATAGGCTGAGTACAAGATTTTGCTTTTGTGTATTTCCGATTTTTTTTTTTGTGCCATGATTTTGGGGTCTCTTAGACCTTAAACATTACGACAGCAATAATTTATATAGCTCAGACATTTGAAATGCAATCAAAAGTAGAATTCATTATTTTTCATGAAAATGATTTATAAGTTAAGGTAGTTCTGGTATCTAAGGCCAAAGTTAAAATATTGTTTGTTTGCAGTAAGACGACCGAACCTCAAAAATCGTCTGGATGGACAAAACTGATTGCTTCTAGAATTGTGATATTATTCTTTATAACCATTCATTTTATTTTAAGTATATTTTAATTTCAATCAATCGAAGAGCACCTTCCGAATCCATTATGTTTTAAAATTTTTTATTGATTTTCAAAATGAATTTTACAAATAAAAATATACAAAGATATCATTCATTCACAGACTCTCTCACACTTGCACCCCAGGTAATTCAAAAGCCATTAACTAGATAATCAAGACCAATTTACCTACATGTTCTTTTTATTCATTTTTTGTTTGATTGCATCATATCTCAGCACTTATATACCATACATATATGACAATCGGTTATTGGTTACATCTTTAGTAGTAATCAATATCCATACCAGAATTATGTTCCTTTGGCCTTTATTTTCTGCATCGATGAATTTTGCTTAATTTTCACTTCAGGTTCATATATCAACTACGTGTAAACAAAATTGACATTTACGAGTTTAATTTTTGATGTAGAATTGATGCATATAATTTATAGAAGGAAATTATTTTTTTCGGAATTTTATTCCGCTTCCAACTGTGGTAAATTTTCTGAAAATGTCAAAGACTAACAATGTTTCTTTAAAATCAAACATTTTAGCCACTTTTTAATACCAGACATCCAATAGCCCTTCCATACCCAAAAGTTACTATTAATTGACAAACTTGTTCTCGTCTTGATATAGCTGAAATATTGCCAAGGAGACATTAGGAAATATCCAATCAATCAATCATACTAGACACAATTGTGAAAACTATGAACTTCCACGGTTCCCTCGCTAAGCCTGCCGGACGGTCTCTATGCTTCAGATACTATATTGCAGAGGTGTCAAATTTCAATTTTGAATTAGTCTTTTTTCAATGCACACTTCACATTCCCGTTTGT
>MJUU01041467.1:53787-70884 GCA_002080025.1 Modiolus philippinarum
CATTATATAATAAACAATTAAATGCAAAAACCTGAGTATGCACCAACTTGCGCACATTCCATTAATTCCATCTCAAATGTCCACGTAATCAAAGCATCTATCGTTGGCTTGCTAATTGGTCTTGAAGGGATGGCATTCTTATTTACATATGCTATCACAAAGGCAACCGCTTCATCCATGTCTCGTATGCTTATAAAAAGATATAAAATAAAACTGTGTAAAATTTGACTGGATGTATATATTAACAATAAATGATCCTTATTACTAAACCAAAAATAGTAATGATGCATTATATGATATCCCGCTGCGTTATCAAAAATTTCAAAGTTACAAAGGGCATAACTCCAGAACCACTTTGACCCCTAAACCTGAAATCGGATTTGGCCTGAGTTTTGTGGTAAACAACTTTCATACCAAGTTTGAGGACCAAATGTTATTTCAGTCAGGAGTAATTGGTCATAAACGAAAATTTTCACAAAATTTCAAAGTTTCAAGGGGCATACAGGGATTTACCTCCACTTCTGTCAGGTGGGGTCCCAGAGACCCACAATAGTATTTTTTCTGGGTCCTTCCTAGAAGGTCACATATTTTTTTTCTTGATTATTTAGTTTTAGTGTTACGTTCAGTAAGCAATATTTATGATGTATCTGGACTATTGCCGATTAATCAGTTAGGAAAATTACATTTAAAAAAGGTATTACAGATGGAAGGGGCAAAAGTTTTGATAGGAGAAAATAAATTTCCTGCTCCTACCCATTTCTTCAATACTCATGTCGAGAGAAATGGGTAGGGACAGGAAATTAAGCATTCTACATACGATCCCCAATGAACAAAAAGAAAAAAATGGAGAATGGGTCTTGATACTGAATGGGGCATGGCATTTCTTCACGCTGTTTGGGTACAATGGTTCGTAGTTAGGCTTTCCGTGTTGTGCCTTGACCCTCTTAAGACACCTGGCATTTCCCTATCTACTATCTTGGGACATGCCCGGCAGCTCTTTAGCCAGAGTCGCCGAGAACCAATTCAGGTGCCGTGTGAATTTCACTTAATAGAAAAGATACCTTGCATCCTGTTGATAATGTGGAAGTGTAAAAAGCAAGATTGTGGTGTTTTTAGTTCTGTATTTGCCCTGCCCGAACACAAATGTTACAAGTCATGATGCCGTCAATCAATCCGATCAGTCTAGAGCTATCATTGTTTTCGACTTCCCCCTTCTGACATCTAGAAAGAAATTATGGGGTTAAATGCAAAAATACCCCAAATTGCCCCTATTTGACCCTTTAGACCTCAATGCCGACGCCAATGCAGGGCCGCCGTGCGCGGTCCCGGCTTATGAATAGGCCCGCAGCATCCTCTGAGCTTGGAGTATGAGTCGTCCTAACAGAGGACCCCGAGGGAACCCCGGGATATAGAAATAGGACCTAGTATCTCCGGCTTGCGGGGTGTGACCCCTCCTAAACGGAGGCTGACCCCGAGGGTCCCGGGATATAGAAATAGGACCCATTCCGTGGTTGTGCGGGATTAATAAATACACAACCCATCTTTCGGATGGGATGTAAACTCAGGTCCACGTGTTGGAAGAAATGCCACGCTTCCTGCGCGTTAAAGAACCCTTGTAGCAAGCTCTTTTTGGGGTGGTCCGTAGGTGATCGGCTACAAGGCTAAATTCCCCGCCCTTGACGATTTCACCCTACTTTTCCAGTGGCAGTCAGAATTTCCCGTCCCATGGCCCTTTCCATACCCCAAAGTGATTATTTATTAACAAACTTGTTCTCGTCTTGATATAGCTGAAATATTGCTGAGTAGACGTTAAACAATAATCAATAAATCAATCAACCAATGCAGGGGTCATACTATAATACGATCAAAACATTTCTTCGGCTGTATCAAAACTGAAAAACAAAATTTGGAGGATCATTGTAAAAATTAATGTCATTTAATTAAAGAATTGTTGCATATCATTTATGAAGTCAGGTGTCCAGATTCCCACCCCAAATTTTCTATCTGGATAGCCAAGTCCCACTCTTTTGCATAAGAAAACTTTTGTTTTTATACTTAGAACCCTGCATCAAGGGCTAGGAAGTCTTGATGTGGAAGCCTTACAGTAACCATTTTGATGTTTGACCTTGTAAAGCCACTTTTTTATTTGTTGGTTTACGGATCCCACCGTATAAATTTTGTCAGATTTGGAAAAATTGAATGATTTTCATTTTTATTTTAAGGAGTCAAGGTTCTGATTAATGCATAATGAGGATTTCGTGGGCAACATCTATATCCTGTTGAGTAATAGTCAGTTAAATAGGTGTATAATGCTACAGACTGACTATTAAAAATAAGAATAAGAATTATATTAAACTACTTGAGAAGCCATGAAGGGCATCATATAAAGTGACATATAATGTTGATTACATATATTTACAATAAAGGTGACCACAAACAAATATACACCACTACTGGTCAACTATGTGAAGGACAAGACCAGAGGCTATTTGAAGGACAGACCAGAGCCTGACATATTATATGTGTGTGTCCTATCGATAACCTGTAACTTATAATAGCTATAGGTCATAAAAACAAAATAAAGGCTTAAATCTGTATATATGTATAAAAAAGATGTAGATGTGTCAGTTGATCACTTTACACATTTATGCATATGAATATTACAACACGCATGTAAGAACAAATGCATATATGTTTGCAAATTAATGCATGAGTAAACATGTGTTTGCACATTAATGCAAATGTAAAAATATGCGAGTGCATATATAAACATTTGAGTAGACTTTTACACATATGTATATACATAAACACATATGTCCAAATTGTTGCATGTGTTTGCATTTATAAGCGCTTTTTCGCATACACTCAAATAAAAGTATAATTTCGCATATGCGTGAACAGATATATGCAGATATGTGATTTTATATTAACATCTCTCTCTCTCTCTCATATAACGCCTAAAAACAGCGACAAACTTGGAAATCATAAATAAATGCATAATGAGTATGCAAATACACAAAAAGTAGAAACATAAACATGTGCTTGCAAAACATTAATGCATAAATGTTTATACATCTGAACGTGTGCTTGTAAATATACAAAAACTCGAGCATATGTATTAACATGTGAGTAAACTTTTCCACACGTGTATATACATAAACACATATATGTTCACCCTGTTCTGTGTGTTTACATTGATAAACATGTTTCCACATACATACACATATAAGAACAATTTCACATGTGTGTGAACAGATCTTTGCACATGTGTGAGCTTATATAAACATGTGTACATGCATTCAGATGAGTACAAACATATATGCATACAAATACACATGTGAGTATAAACATAAACATGTGTTTGCAAATTATGCATAAGTGTGTATACCTTTGAACATGTGTTTGAAAAGGTACAAACATGTGATTACATATATATACATGTGGGTAGACTTTGCACATGTGTATATACATAAACACATAAATGTTCACCTTCTTGTATCTATTTACATTGATAAACATGTTTCCACATACATACACATATAAGAACAATTTCACATCTGTGTGAACAGATCTTTGCACATGTGTGAGCTTATATAAACGTGTACATGCATTCAGATGAGTACACACATATATGCATACAAATACACATGCGAGTATAAACATAAACATGTGTTTGCAAATTATGCATAAGTGTGTATACCTTTGAACATGTGTTTGAAAAGGTACAAACATGTGATTACATATATAAACATGTGGGTAGACTTTGCACATGTGTATATACATAAACACATAAATGTTCACCTTGTTGTATGTATTTACATTGATAAACATGTTATCACAAACATACACATATAACAACAATTTCACATCTGTGTGAACAGATCTTTGCACATGTGTGGGCTTATATAAACATGTGTACATGCATTCAGATGAGTACACACATATATGGATACAAAAATGTAATGAGTACACAAATGCACATGTGAGTAGTAACATAAACATGTGTTTGCACATTATGCATAAGTGTGTATACCTTTGAAAATGTACAAACATGTGATTACATATATAAACATGTTGGTAGACTTTGTACATATGTATATACATATACACATATATGTTCACCCTGTTCTATGTGTTTAAACATGTTTCCACATACATACACATAAAAAACAATTTGACAGATCTTTGCACATGTGTGAGCTTATATAAACATGTGTACATGCATTCAGATGAGTACACACATATATGCATATATGTACACAAATACACATGTGACTAGAAAAAACATAAGCATGTGTTTGCACATTATGCATAAGTGTGTATACCTTTGACCATGTGTTTGAAAAGGTACAAACATGTGATAATTAATAAATTACACGTAAATTAGTACTTTGGAAACTTGCCAATATATTTTTTAAAAGCCAGAGCACAAAATATCTGTATGATTTTGTTTCTTATTAAGATATTAATGAAATATACTCATATAATAGGAACTTTGTCTCAAGATAATGTATTGAGAGGTTTGCCCTAAAAAAATCATAAAGCTGAATTAATATTTTATTTGGTATGGGCCTTGTTGTTTTATATGTCAACACAAACTAAAATTAATAGCGGAGAGCAAGTGAAAATGATTTAAGATATATCGCATTCTTCTGAAATGATATTGTTTATTTATTACAAACACATAAAAAATCGTCGAATATTGAAGTAAAACTAATTATACAACTAAAGAGAAAAATAGTTTAATAAAACTAACAGAATGTATAATTTATTGTAATCTATTGTCTTAATACGGGACTTTCGAGATAGGAAAAATAAAACTAACAGAATGTATAATTTATTGTAATCTATTGTCTTAATACGGGACTTTCGAGATAGGAAATCTCGTGCAATAGAAGACGGAAACGATCGCCTCGGATATTTTTTAAAAGCCAGACCACAAAATATCTGTATGATTTTGTTTCTTATTAAGATATTAATGAAATATACACATATAATAGGAACTTTGTCTCAAGATAATGTATTGAGAGGTTTGCCCGAAAAAAAATCATAAAGCTGAATTAATATTTTATTTGGTATGGGCCTTGTTGTTTTATATGTCAACACAAACTAAAATTAATAGCGGAGAGCAAGTGAAAATGATTTAAGATATATCGCATTCTTCTGAAATGATATTGTTCATTTATTACAAACACATAAAAAATCGTCGAATAATTGAAGTAAAACTAATTATACAACTAAAGAGAAAAATAGTTTAATAAAACTAACAGAATGTATAATTTATTGTAATCTATTGTCTTAATACGGGACTTTCGAGATAGGAAATCTCGTGCAATAGAAGACGGAAACGATCGCCTCGGATGCCAGTTAGAAGGAATACTGGATTTTTTAACCTATTGAAATAAATATATACTACATACAAAAAAAACCAAACTATTTATGATATTGAAGTGCATTTATAATTTTTCCTATATGACAATTCTTTAACTAAATTTTAATTGACGAAAAAAAAAAAATTAACCATAAATATAAATCAATGTAAATGTATATAAATTGGTGATTCCCTCTCAATGTATTGTATTGATTTTTGCGTATAAAAGTCGATCTGTTTCACGAGTGGACACGACTAAAAAATCCCGTATTGGTTACAAGCTGAAATGTGCGTCACAAAAGTGCTTATTTACATTGTGTACCATAATTTGTCTTTTAATCATTATTAGATATAAGGTTATGAGTTTACTGACATGGCATCAATCATGAACAGAAGGAATGATACAGTATATATTGTTGGTGACATTAAGTGGAATAAAAATATTTTCTTTCAAATTCATGTGGACAATAATCTTTTAACACCCCTGGCTACAGTGACGGGTGGCCTTTGTAACCCTTCCTACATGAAACGTCATTCTATTCCCTATATATACTTGACTTATTGCAAGGAAAGGAAATTCTTTTTCTTCTACTGTATATGAGGAGTCATCAATTTCTTCAGTTTTAAACGGAAAGATATAATGATACATACCATAGCTCTGCCAGTAAAAGTCACAGTTCTATTGTAGCAGAATTTCCTGAAGTGCTTTCCAGTAAATTGAACAGTACTTAGATATTTCCATAATTGTGGATCACATTTAATATCAATATTTTAACAAGGTAACCTATGAGCATACCTACTTGTGTTGTAGGATGTATGAATATCTTGAAGCAATACAAGTGATGAATTTTGTAAATATTCCAGGCAATTTGACAGATCCATCATCAATAGATTTGTTAAAAACATACAATTAGTGATATGATTCATGCTTTCTTTTAACGTTAGTCGGAGGAGGTGAGCTGTTTTTACGATATATCTGACCCTATCTGCATATCTGTCAAGTCATCTTTTGGTTTTTCCTCGTCTTCTATAACCAATCTATCCCGTAAACTATTAATTAACAAATTTGATAAGAAAAAAACACTACAATAACAAATTGTTGCATGTTAAAAAAATAATGAAGATCTTTACAAGAATGGGGATTTACCTTTTTCAGAAGGCTTAGAAAATAGAGAAGAATTAAAAGATATAAAGTAAATATACTCTAGACAAGACCAAAATAAATGCATGAAAATCTAATTCAAATGAGAAACAATGCTTTATTTTTGTTCTATGCTTATAAGAAGAAGCGCGATAACAGGAAACATCTACAATAGCTACACTGTTTTTCGTGTATTGTAAACAAATTAAAAAAAATACTTTTTATATTCGAACAGCATCAATCAACAATCCCTTCATGTTGAGGAAGACTCGGTAAGTCCAAAAATCTAATGCTTAATTGCAATTCTCAAAATACCGGCTGCAACTACAGATGGGTAAGATTTCAAATACATAGCCTTCATAAGTTTTCCTACTTGATTCAGTATTGCAAATCTTTTTTTTTTCTCAAGCTACCACATTCATCTTCTCATTTTAATTTTCAATATTGTTCAGTTTCTTTCTTCAATGACTATACTTCATTTTGTGCTGGCGATCATTTTTTTTTCCAATTCGGATAACAAATGTTTGATTTGTGATCTTTTTGCTCATATTTGTCTTATTTAAGCATCCTCTAATCATTCTGTACTTTTGTTGTGTATTCAATGTGTTTATATTCTTAACTCGTTTTCGTCATTTTAGTCTGTGCTCCAATAACGCTAGATAGGTTAAGTTGCAGAGAGTAAATCTCATCTTCCAATATTTTGTCTTTTGCTTCTACATTTAGTATTTTGTTAATGCTGTTGATTTTATTAGCCATGTGGGTGTTATCCTTGGGCTTCACATCATCTTTAAGTTAATATTGAAGATCCTGGATGGGTTTTATTCCTTTTTTGGGGGGAACTTCATTAAGTTGGTTCATTGTTAGTAAAGGGTATCTATCTCCACTTGTTTATAGCTCTTATGGTGTTAATTGCATTCGGAGTTTTTTGCATTTCAGTTCTTGGAATGACGATAGGCCCAATAATTTTCATTTATGTTGATTGTAAAGTTCATATTTTCTGCGATTGTTGTGAAGTTATATCAATGTGTACGTTTAGTATTGTTTCTAACATTTAAGACATCAGAGTCTTGCTAAATAATCTTACATGCGATGTCTTCTGCTCAAGTACATAGCATATTTTAACGAAATATTTTTAATTAATATACTGAATAAGTAATTCATTCTATACCCAAAAACTTGAAATGTTCTTTCTCTTCCTGCCTGCGTCATTTGTCCTAAGTGCCCTTGTCTGTCAGGTGAGAGCATCCTGGTTCGGCTTTAAAACTAGGTTTAAGCGATACTAACAGAGCCTTTCAACCATTAAACTGACCATCCAATTCATCTTTAAGATTAAAATATTTAATACAGGAGTTTGTCTTTTATTGCAGTGTGGAGTTGGTAAAACAATTCCCCGTGGTAGAGAGGTATGCTCTTTATTTTTCTTAGATATGGTGTACTTGTACATGATATAATATCTCATGTGTACACTTTGTTCAATTACTATTATCTAAATTTATGTAAATTCTAAAACCGAAGGATTAACTCCCTACATCGTAGTTATGCCCTTAGCTATAGTTGGTCTTACTGATTATTCGGATTTCGTTTGGTTCTATAAATTTTAAACAATTTTTGAAATTATGGATTTCCTTTGTTTGGGTTCTAGTGCTGCTGATGAGGAATAAATTTCCGAAATGGCCATACAGCTCATTAAAATTGTTGCAGTTGGAGTTAACATATGTGTTATAGTCTCATGTTCATTTACTCCATATCCTTTCGTAAAATATCTATTTTTTATTGAAGTTTTGTTCCATTACGGTCTGGTTCTTTAGATGAGATGGACTGGATCCAGACTTTACTATCCCAGAAAAGTAGCCCTTAATAGCCAGTGAATATTTGCATCAATCTGATATATCAAAAATAAATTAAGATCCGAACCACCACAACGGCTTGTGGGTGCATGTGATACCTGTGGCAGATTTGTATAATATTTGGTGCAGAAATTTTCCTATATGCATCCATTACATGATTACGCCTGAAATCCCACAACTGTGGCCTTTTGAGGAGAGATGGCTTTTTTGTTTTCAGCAATAAAACAATCTTCACATCGTTGTAGATTAAATATTGGTTTACTGTACTTATATATATCATTTCATTTATCTTACTTTGTAATTCGACTGTTTTTCTTTGTCATCGTTACTAATACAAAATGAATGTGTGTATCTGTAGATGCATTTGACATGTAACTACATTATACAGGCAGCATCATGCACCATATCTTACTTAAACCAAAATTTCTTTTATTGATGAAATGTTGCTCACTGGACGTTAAACTCATCAATCAATCAATAACACTTGTTTAGATATAATCTGTTTTCTTCAAACTTGACACGGAAGTTGTATACAAAAAAATGGAGTATCTGGTGCTGGTCGGCTCCTTTTGTGGTGGTGATGTTTTAAGATGGGTGTAATGTAAATATGCACTGTCTTTTTGGAGTTATCCCATCAAGTTTGGAATAGATATGACAGCAAACACACCAAAAAAACTCACATCCTATCCAAAATGCTGTTAAACAAAATTAATTGAAGACTAAAAAAAATATATCTCGTATTTATTTATTAAGTTTTTTACCAGTACTTTTATAGATGAGAAATAAAGTAAGTTTTTCCCAAATTTGTAAAGGCTTTAGTGAAAGGTTAACAAAGTAACAAGTTAAAAAAAAACAAGATTTTCATGGTGTTCAAACAATCACAGTCCATTGTATTTTAAAAGTGTTTGTTCATTGTGGAAGGTCTCGTGGTGACTTCAAGAATTAGAAAAGCAATAGCCGCATTGTTCCATTTGCATGTTAGTTCCATGTGTATGATGTGGATTTTCCCTATGTTCGATAAATGCGTTGAAGGAAGTGATTCATTATTCATCTTGTTTACAAATAATGCATGATATTTAGCCTTTTTTGAATAGCTTTACCAATTGCTGTCGGGGGCTGTGGTGGCGCAGGTACATTGTTAACTTGATCTTCAAGTTCAATTTCATTGTCCTGCAATAACTCCCTTCAGAGAGGCATATCTTATGAAGACAACAACAAAATTTGGTAAATGTTCGCCTTTTCCCTAGTTTGCAATCAAGCATTTCCAGTTTTTTAATTTTCCTTTTAACTGACTAATAGATCTTTCAATTACTATCCTGGTTGCGCTTTGGAAATAGTTGTACATTTGCTGATCTCTAGTAAGGTCGCCCATGTCTTTAAATGGCGTCAAAAGATTTGTTCAAAGAGGATAGGCTACATCCTCAACTAAGTAATACTGCGGGGGGAGAAGGTTGTTTATTATCCAGTCCCCTATTCTGGATGTTCGAAAGACCCGTGCATCATGAACAGAACATATACTAATGTAAACATCATTTTGTCGTCACATATGAGCTGTGCCACTATGCTATGGAAATCTTTCCGATTTATGTAGTTAGCAGGGTGCTTATGAGGAGCAATGATAGAAATGTTTGTTCCGTCTACAGCGCCCATGACTCCTGGTATACATGGAAAAGAGAACCGGAAAAAACCTCTATAATATAATACAATTAGATAAATTATTATATAAGGATTGAATAATTGTTCAGTGTTGATAGAAAGAGTGTTTGTTCTGACAAAATCGTCAGGCGACTGGTCTTAGTTTAAGGAAGCCATAGCTTCCCTTGCAATTCTTCTTATGGCGTCAGTCATATTCTTGTGCACTTGAACATTTTACGCCATTCTTGACGTCATCGCGGCTTGTGTTTAGTGCTGAGAGATGGATGGGATAAATCATTCCCATTTTCAATGATTTCAAAATATTTATAACTCATTTATAAATATTAAGAAATTAGTGAATAATAAATATTTATAAATAAGTTATAAATATTTATAAATGAGTTATAAATATTTATTATCAATTAATAAATATTTATAATTCATTGATTTTTAAATATTAAAAAATGATTTTCAAATATTTAAAAATAAATTATAAATATCTATAATTCATTTATAAATATTTGAAAATGATTTATAAATAGTTATAAATATGGCTTTTTGTCCCATTTGGCTTGCTATATTTTACAACAATCAACAATCAATCAAAAGATGCTCTTTATTTATTTGTTTATTAATTCTCATATCCAAAATAACCAATTTGTTGTAGTAAAGTTCTTTTAAATTCTATTTATTATTACTGTTTATAATATAATCTCTCCTTCTCGACCAATGAAAATCTTCATTTGGAGCTTTAATTCTTATAAACCACACTTTGCTATGTGTTTATCGAAGACAGCAGGCAGTTATGGTCCATCTATCCGAAAAGAGATTAATGTCTGGGGCTATGCTTATATTTGTTTCTAATGGCAAATTCCTATCATCACATACTGAAGTGTAGCTTGATTGCTACTAATAATTAAAATGTTCTAAAGTGTATCTTTATTAATGAAATAATTATACTTTTATTTCAATAATAACATAGATATAATTTAGTTTGAAAGGTCAATTTTATCATCCATTTTGATTGAGATTCACCTCACAGTTGAAATACGTTGATTTTTAAATAAGGGTGAAGAGAAATTGGCTTCAAATTTTCTTTTCTTTACTAATAATTGTTTATTTGCCATGTTTTATGAACTATAAACCCCTCGGAGTTTATAGTCCATAAATTATGGAAAATCATTGTTAAACCTCTACTTAGAACATAATCATTTCTCCTCTACCAATGAAAAATCTTCATTTGGAGCTTTAATTCCTATAAACCACATTGCTGAGTAGACGTTAAACAATATTCAATCAACCTATAAACCACTTTTCTATGTGATTATAGAATGTTATATGCAATTGTGGACAACCTGACCGAATAGAGATTCATGATTAGGGCTTTGCTTAAAATTAGTTGTAATGACAACTTCCTATCATCGCATACTGAAGTGTAGGTTGAATAGTAATAATAATAAAAATGATAACTTTTTTTTAAATATATTTAGTTTGGAAGATCGTTTTAGCATTCATTTTGCTTGAGATTCACTTCTCAAATGAAATAAATTGTTCATTTAATTCTCAAAAGGGCAAAATACAACCTTTACATGTATCTGCATATACAAGTATTTATGCTTTGGGCAACTTGTGAAGTGACAAATAAAGAATTTCTGTCTCATTAGTTCAATTGTTAATACTTGATTACCAATGATTGAATTACATCAAATAATAATTGATTTCGAAAATGTCCTATAAAATCCTATAAATGCCATGTTTTATGGATTATAAACCCCGAGGTCATAAATGTGGCAAATCATTATTTAACCTATATATGAGATAAAAGTAATCATACCATGCTAGTAGGAGTCATCGTCTTGGCCTGGTTGAATGTCTGCCTCTTTCAATGCCTCAATCTGTTTTCTGGCGACATTGTGAGATAAAGTTGGACCACAAACCATTTTTGTAGGAGTTATGAATTTTGGTTCCCTTAAATGACCGTTTTAGGGAAAATAACTCTCTGGCACCCCATCACTCCGTCTCTTTCTTTGGATATCCTTATTATCAACTATAGGCTCACCATGCAAAATTTAGTGTAAAACACCCCTCGTCCATCCCGTTTTATGGTCTGTCTTCATTGTGTCAGATCGTAACACACGAACGCTAAAGTAACCTTCATTTGTTTCAGTGATTTAAGACAATTGAAGCTATTCTTAAATCCACGAAAAACCATAGACTTTATTTTTCTTTCATTTCTGATTTCAGCCATTATTTCTTCGTCAATGGTTTCATATTCTCTTTTCTGGCAAAAAATTCCCTTAGAAATCCGGGCGCTTTCTAATGGAATTTTCTAAGGCATTCTATTCTTTAAAAGTTTAAACTGGAAAAGCAGACATTTCCTGATCATTTGTTCTAAAGGTTCATTACTTGGTTGCTGAAACCCATCAACTTTTGTCCATACTTTCTGTAAGAGTCTTGTATTTTGACGATCTTGCCTTTTTATCTCTTCTAGGTATGTTATGAATAAGAAAAATCCGAAGTTACTGTGAATTAGTGTTATGAGTGTATCTGAAAAAAAAAACGAGTATGAGTAGTAAAATCCTGGGACACTGAAAATGCACCACATGGGACTCTTTTATCAGTGTCTTTTGGTACAGAGAAAGGCCAAAGTAGGTAAAGAAAATATTACAAAGTGTGAAAAGGCCTTCAGACAATATTTGATGACAGATATCGTTTCATTCCTATTTAACATTGATGAAAAAGGAACAAAAACATGAAAAGACACACTGATTGAGGAGATGAAGTATACAATTCCAAGCACTTCCCGACATTTGCAAGATGCAGTTATATTTTCAAGAAATTAAAATACTATATTTTTTATATCTTTTATACGACCGCAAAAATAATGAGTTCTTGTGTTCGTAGGATGCTTGTAGCGTCGTCGTTGTCGGCGTCTGTAGAAATTTTGAATTTCTTGGCACACTGGTGAGGCTTTGATTAGTTTTGGATATTTCAGTCCCACACGTTTCTAAAAGGGCCAAATCGGGAGTTTTCATATTTTGGCTGTAAAATATTTATGGGTTTCTTTGAGTGTGTTCCTTAGGAAATTTCCAGTCAGTTCACGAGATAAATGGGCCCAAAAGGGGGAATCTCATAAAATGTATTTTATTTATTTTGAATCCGTTTTTAATGCAGTATTTTGCAATGGGTTTCTGATCCAACGGTTAAGCTAAAATTGTGCGACTTTGGTGTCAGGTTTACAATTTCTTTTTTGTCCACTACTAGCATGGTCTTACTTATACTTGATATTACTGGTATGTAATCGGTTAATGGCCGGCCTTTTTTAAAAACTGTCATTAAAATCCCCATATCAAAATACTCAAGTCGAGTACTTGTGCTTGACCTGTTTCAACATTCGTGATTTTGAAGTCTGTAGTGCTCCTTTTTTATGCTGTATCCTGTCAGGTGTGTTGATATACTCTTTTTTGTCCTGGTTTTAGTCTTGCATTTTTTTATTGGTCTTTGGTGTTGTAGCTGAAACAGATATTAAAAAAAGTTACAAACTTAACCCTTGTCAATAACTGAAAACAAAAAAAATAAAGTTCATCTACTCGGCAAATATATGTGTAAACTCAAATCGTGTAAAAGCTATGTATCCAACATGTCTTATGCTAATTAAATTAAGGCCATTATTTTGTCTTTTTTAAAAAAATCAAAGAATTTTCAAAATACATTTTTCAAGGTGCAGCTTAAATATGTTTATTACTTTGTACAAATTATCTATACAAGACTTACGCATGTTCAGTGTTAAAATACTAAGTACTTTTTGACATTTTACAGATTATACATCTTTATTTTCACTTGTGAAATAGACTTTTTCTAAGTTAGCACTTCAGACTATATAGTCATTCCATCTCCATCAGTCCTCAATAGATATACATTTGTAATGCTAAATGTAGATACATAAACAAACCAGCATCAAATCATTGTAACACTGGATTCATGTAAGTGAATAGATTTATACACCTGAAATAATGACATGTTTATTATACACTATTTAAACTGTAATCATACAAACCATTTTTGTAGGAGTTATGAATTTTGGTTCCCTTAAATGACCGTTTTAGGGAAAATAACTCTCTGGCACCCCATCACTCCGTCTCTTTCTTTGGATATCCTTATTATCAACTATAGGCTCACCATGCAAAATTTAGTGTAAAACACCCCTCGTCCATCCCGTTTTATGGTCTGTCTTCATTGTGTCAGATCGTAACACACGAACGCTAAAGTAACCTTCATTTGTTTCAGTGATTTAAGACAATTGAAGCTATTCTTAAATCCACGAAAAACCATAGACTTTATTTTTCTTTCATTTCTGATTTCAGCCATTATTTCTTCGTCAATGGTTTCATATTCTCTTTTCTGGCAAAAAATTCCCTTAGAAATCCGGGCGCTTTCTAATGGAATTTTCTAAGGCATTCTATTCTTTAAAAGTTTAAACTGGAAAAGCAGACATTTCCTGATCATTTGTTCTAAAGGTTCATTACTTGGTTGCTGAAACCCATCAACTTTTGTCCATACTTTCTGTAAGAGTCTTGTATTTTGATGATCTTGCCTTTTTATCTCTTCTATGTATGTTATGAATAAGAAAAATCCGAAGTTGAAAGTGACATCAGGTGCTATATTTGCTCTGTTAACAGCACCCGTTACACTGTAATTGAGGGAAATATATTTTTGAAAGATCAGTTTGATAGCTGTTTATCATTTTCTAACCATAAGACATAACCAATTAAAATCCATGGTACGAGTTACTCATCTAACCGTCAAACAGTGCCATGTTTAAATTTTGAAAAGTTTTTTGTTTTTACACTTCAGAATTTAGACATTGAGAAGGACAATCGGAATCACAAACATAACTAACGCAGTCAAAACTAAAATTTAACAGTATGATATACGAGACAACACACACAAAAAAGCACTTACAGTGTGAAGTCCTTAAAACTCGAGAGCGACATCAGGTTGTCCGGAAGGGTAAGCACCCGTCACACTGTAAGTGAGTCAATCTAGGAAAATGTCAGAATCGGTAGTCAAATCTGAGAAGACGTGAATCTAGCTGAAAATGTCCACTTACATTTGGGACACTGACACGTCATATCTGTCAATGATGTTATGGTGACGGCAATACAATTTCTTGGGGGATGAAATTAACACAGTTTGAACAAATCCCTGACGTAGCAGCTTTTGGGACTGTGTGTTTGCTCTGTTAAAAAAAATCACTGTGCAAACTACACGCTTCACAGTAACGAATCAATCGTGAAATTTAGTAAATGTTATAATTCAGCTGCTGTGTTTTTATAATGTTTATGTAACAAAGACCCTGAAAAAGAAAAAAAATGGTTGATGATGTTTTTTGGGGGTATGGGTCATTAAAAACTTCGCGGTATTTGAAAACTAGTTTTCAAAGATTTTACATAAGCCATGAAAAAGTGTGATACTGTGGAAGTATTTTAATCGTGGACATCAATTTTCGTGGTTTTCATAAAAATCACAATTTCTGGGGTACTTAAATTCCTGGTTTCGAGTTCTTTGTATTGAAACCTTACGGAAAAAATGCATTTCGTTGGGAACTTAATTTCGTGGTTTTAGCAGACCACGAAAATTGGAACCCCACGTACAATAGTACTTTTACAGTAAAATAAACGGGATTTAATTAGAATGCTACTAAAGATGTCAAAATAAATTTATCAAACCAATTATGCTTTATCATGGGCAAAAAATATAATGCTTTTGAAAGGGTAATATTGCATATTTACTGTACATATGCTATATGGTACATGTACTTCAACATACAACTTTAAACTTTTCATTTCAAAGTTTAATCATTATTTCTATCTTTGCAGGGAATTGTTTTAGCTAAAGTTATTGGATTTCATGGTCAAAAAGAAATAGTAAACCTAGGTTTGGGTAAAAAACCCAAAAATATAAGCCTGATTGCAGATTAAAAAGTATAAATTGAACTATTATTAGGTTAAAAGCAACAATGTTTTAATTTACAAATGTTTCCTCTAGGAAACATTACCATCTTAAACTGACCACTTCTCTTAAAACAGAAATAACTCAAATATAAGACTCCCCGATGTTGATAAAGATGTTTCACAACTACGCATAATAATTGAAACCATTCATAAGCAACATTGTCAACTAAAAGTGTCTTACAAATGCAAAAAAAAGGTTTTAAAGTGAGGAAGAAAATGAAAGCTTAATAATTAAATGTGACAATTTAAAAATCAGTGAAAGGCGAAATTTACTGGAAAACACCAGCATGATAAAAATCAACGTCTTAGATGACACCAAAATCATTCTCAAAATAGTATTATTTTGACCTCAAATAAAGGAATATTTTGCCAAAAATAACATTAATATCAAAATCAGTGATATTGAAAAAAATAATTCCTTTCTGAAGAATAAAGGGCTACGCCGAGCGCAGCATGATACGACCGCAGCATGTCCCCCACTGAAATTTGAACAAGTGTAATTGAAAGTGAGTGTGGACATACTAAAGAGCTTGACACAATAATTGCATGGACACAATAAGGGGATTGACGCAGTAATTAGCTGGACACAAACTAGGGAAAATGAAAAATTAGCCCTTATGACTCCTTATGGTTCCTCTTTGACCCCGTATAGCTCGAAAACGGTAAGAGCTACACCAAATCCATTGGCATACTACTGAAAGCTTATATCAAGTGGAATCCTAAGAAAAAAATCCCATCAAAATCTGTCGAAAAATAAAAATTTCATGTAATCTGCAAGTTATCAATTTTGCCCCCTTCGACCCCTTATAGGTCGAAAACAGTAAGAGCTACGACAAATCCGTTGACATACTACTGAAAGCTTATATGAAGAGGAATCTAAAGAAAAAAATCCCATCAAAATCCGATGAAAAATAAAAATTTTAGGTAATCTGCAAATTAGCAATTTGGCCCCGTTTGGCCCCTCATAGCTAGGTAAGCAAACAAGTTATCAAAAATCTAATAGCAGAGTGCTGTGTTAATTTTTCATAAGCAATCCATTGAAAAAAACTGCATTAAAATCGGATAAAAAATAAAACAAATAATTTTTTT
>MJUU01041467.1:71405-89354 GCA_002080025.1 Modiolus philippinarum
GAAATTTCCTCAGGAGCACACTGAAAGAAACCCCATCAAAATCCAATTAATAATAAAGATTCTACAGACAAATATGTGAAAACACCCAATTTAACCCTTTTTTGGCCCCTTTTTTAAAAACGGGTGGGGTCACAATGACCAAAACTACTGCAAGCCTTCCTTTTGTACCAAAGAACATTATGTTAAACTTTCATAAGGATTGATTTACTGGAACAAAAGTTATTGACCAAAAACAAAAGTGTCTACAGACGACGACGACGACAACGACAACGACAACGCCAACGAGAACGACAACGACGCCGACAACGACGACGACGACGACGACAGCACCATACCAATATACGACCGCAAACATTTTTGCGGTCGTATAAAAATTATTTATCGAATTCTACGCAAACTCAGATACAATACAGAAAATTTCAAAAATAAGCGCATAAGATATGTATAGCGTACAGAGAGCATGAAAGAGCTGGATTTCAACATTGACCGGGAATGAATTTAAAAGTGTTTTATATGGAAAAAAGTTTGTCTTCTTATACCTCTGCTTTAGCGGATCGGTAAATACTGTTCATGGTGTCCGTCAGTCCTGCCGCCGCAGAGTACCAATTTTCTAGCGTCAACTCATCCTATTCTCACCGAAATTTTCAAAGAATCGGTACATATTGCCATTGTGCACCAGTTGATCTCAATTTAAAGGTTGAGTGACTGTTGACAAATATTAAGTCTCCCGAACGCAATTTGGGAGACTTGTTGTTTTTGTTGCGTTTCTTCTTAATATTATTATGCACTTGTCCGAGGAAATCTTAAAGACCATTAGACCTAGACTGAGGAACTTTGTAGGAATATGGCCCAATATATCTAAATGTGCAATCATCAAAATTTTTTTTCAAAGGGGTCCATTAAGTGTTCATTTGGGGCTCAAAAAAAGGGGTGAGGTCGTCAGTGTTAATCCTATGGAAAAAATGAAACTTCGAATATTTTCACTACTTTTTCAAATGCATTTCAAAAACTGTTAGCTCTAGCTCCATGAAACTTCATATGAAAGGTGAGTGTCATGTAAGTTGGGGTTCAACAGCATTGGAAATTTCGAAGTTAGTACCGTTACCATGGAACCATACCAAAAACAGAAATTTTGAAAAATAGTTTTTGTCGAGAAGAGGAATCGCTGTCCAAATTTGCTTTTAAAGGGGTTCTGAAATTGACTGTAATGGATAGTACAGCTTTAGTTGCTATGGAAACTATCACAAAAAAATGAAATTTTGAGAAAAATCGTATTTTTTTATTCATCATTGTATTTTGATTGCAGCAATATGTTTACCTAGATTATAAGGGGAAACTCTGCCCATTTTTTTTTTTTTGAAAAGGGGTCTCCTTATGCCCCAAAATCACAAAAACCCCGGGCTATAAAAATAGGACCCATTCCGTGGTTGTGTGGAATGAATAAATACACAAGCCATCTTTCGGATGTAATGTAAACTCAGGTCCACGTGTTGGAAGAAATGCCACGCTTCCTGCACGTTAAAGAACCCTTGTAGCAAGCTCTTTTTGAGTGGTCCGTAGGTGATCGGCTACAAGGCTAAATTCCCCGCCCCTTTCGATTTCACCCTACTTTTCCAGTGGCAGTCAGAATTTCCCGTCCCATTGCCCTTTCCATACCCCAAAGTGATTATTTATTAACAAACTTGTTCTCGTCTTGATAAAGCTGAAATATTGCTCAGTAGACGTTACACAATATTCAATCAATCAATCCTTTTTACGTTCTTGACTGACTTCGGTATTTTGTTCTTTATTACCACTGGACCGATGCCACACCTGTTGTTGACTGTTAGTCCCCGAGGGTATTACCAACCCAGTAGCCAGTACTTCGGTGTTGGTCCAAAAACCGATTTTATTTGAAAATTGAAGAAACTTTTATTCAACCCTCTTGCATAGCTCTGTCCTTAGTTAATTTTGGCTTTCCCTTTTAGATTAGATTGGTAATTTGTTCTCTTTCAGCTTTGCCATATTTCGGTTTATGGATTTCCAAATGTTTTGATTTAATCTCTGCACTTACAAAATGCGCATATGAAGAACCTTTATTCACAGAACTTTGGTATTTTGTTATTTAATTGACTTTAAATGAATATACTTTAGTAATAAATTGTAATAATACAAGGTAATGAATTTTTTTCATAAGATTACATGAATAGTTACCTGATATGGTCGTCTGCGTTATGGTACAGAAGAAGAAATAAAAAATGGACCTCGTATATAAACACATTTTACTTGTTATTTAACAACAATAAGTTATGGTCAAACCACTTAAAATATATTGTTTTAGTTTTTTATTCAATCTTGAGGCGTAGAAATTGACATCAGAATCAGTAATCATAGATGCAGAGAAATTTTCACCTGCAATTAATTATAGATAAATCGTAAACATTTTCACTTACCTGACAAGCAGAAATTAGTAATTTTATTATAAATATTAAAAGCTGTAATTACCATTCAACTGACCTTCTGATAAAATACCAAAGTTTGTTACTAGCGCGGAACCAAGTACTTATCATTACTATTGATTGTCGTCTATGTGTGCTTATAATGCATCATAGTTCCAATATTGTATTGTATTGGATTCTACTTTATATCGGATAACATGTATTGTTGAACTTTGCATGCACCATGTTAAATTGTAAGTACTTAATCAATATTCAATGTACTCACAAACACAACAAACTAAATTCTCCAACACTTAACAAAATCGGGAGAACACAACAGAAGAGTTTCCAAACGAAATCTTTCATAGGAGAATAGGTTTCACAACTCGAGGGGCTTGTATATCGCTTGTTTATTATTTTGTTATCATATAGCTCGAGTTGACAAGTCTCATACAAAATGAAACCTATATTTAAGAATACGCTCAAAAATATGTTTGTGGATTGATGTCGTCTGTATTTCAATAAAATTCAATAAATTTCGCTACTTATGTGTATTTCTAGTATTTTAATTTTATCTTCAGGAGATTATGCAGTTGCAAATGAAGACAGTTCTTTTAAAGATTACAAATTTTAAGGTATATTGACCTCAATGAAATAGCAAATATGACTGATAGCTCAGTAGAAAAGGAATGATTGATTGATTGAATATTGTTTAACGTCTCCTGAGCAATATTTCAGTTATATCAAGACGAGAACAGGTTTGGGTCGTTGGCTCTTTGACACATTCCCCGCTTCCCTTCTTTTTCCTGTTGTTAATAAATAATGGAAAGGGTCATGGGACGGAAAATTCTGACTGCCACTGGAAAAGTAGGGTGAAATCGAAAGGGGCGGGGTATTTAGCCTTGTAGCCGATTACCTACGGACCACTCAAAAAGAGCTTCCTACAAGGGTTCTTTAATGTGCAGGAAGCGTGGCATTTCTTCAAACACGTGGACCTGAGTTTTCATCCCATCCGAAAGATGGGTTGTGTATTTATTCATCCCGCTCAACCAAGGACTGGGTCCTATTTCTATATCCCGGAGTTCCCTCGGTGGCTGAAAAGGAATGAAGATAAGTGAGCTCAGGGTATTGAAAGAAGTGTAATGTCCTTCCGTGTGTTTGTTATTGTGTCTAGTAAGACTGTATTTTGTCTTGAAGGTTTTATTATATATAAGATATTTTGGTTGGTGTTGTTTCTACTGGAACAAATGAGATCTCTTAAATCTCTGTTTCCTCAAGTACAAAGGATCCCTCCATACCTTCTATCTTTTCTACAGTTTGTGTTTTGTCTGCTCTTCATAAAAGGATCATAACGTAGAACTAGAAATGCGTCAAAGAAACACTGATGTCTGCCTACGGACCTATAGCGGTTACCATACAAAAACATCAATAGTGTGTCTAGTTTTTTTATTTATATTCTGCATTCTAATCCGACATCTGATATTGTTATCCAAACTATCAATATCTGTTTGTTGGTTTTTTATCTTTTTATTATATTTTTCTGACTTTTAATTTAGAGATGTCGTTATATCATACTTGGGACAAGCCATTAGCTCATTTTAGCCTTTTGAGATATGTAGTTTCTACAACGAGAATTCAGTTGAGTATGAAATGTCTCGCATCTAGTTATAATATGAGACAGGTGCAACCTGAAACGCTCCCGAAAAAAGGCTAGAGAAATTCTTGCATCGCATTTAAAGTGGCCCTTAATTTACTCGCCCCGTATGTTTGTCAATTTACGCTATCAAGTTCTTTTCAGTATTGTAAAATTTGTGAACAATTTTGGATTGGAAAAAAAACTCTTCTGTAAATCTTTTAGTATTCACACAGTAACAAGGGAAAATCGGTACTATAAACATCATTGACTGCCTAATTTGGAAGAAGATCGATCGAGCAACAAAAAGTTGAAGAATAGTTACAGAAGTTGGAGTGTCAACGTTGTTTCCATTCCTTACAAAGAAAGTAGGACAATACCAACTGCTACTGAAAAGGAAACATATTTAAGGCAGGACTAAGGAATAACAAAATCAAATTCAGGATGACTAGATATATCCACTTTATGAATGTCTCTTTTTAGCTCACCTGGCTATGCCAGGGTGAGCTTTGCCATCACTTAGCGTACGTCCGTCCGTCTTAAACTTTTCATTCAAAGATCCCGCCGTGCGCGGTCCCGGCTGAAGAATAGGCCCGCACTCTGAGCTTGGAGTATGAGCCATCCTAACAGAGGACCCCGAGGGAACCCCGGGATATAGAAATAGGACCCAGTATCTCCGGCTTGCGGGGTGTGACCCCTCCTAAACGGAGGCTGACCCCGAGGGTCCCCGGATATAGAAATAGGACCCATTCCGTGGTTGTGCGGGATTAATAAATACACAACCCATCTTTCGGATGGGATGTTAACTCAGGTCCACGTGTTGGAAGAAATGCCACGCTTCCTGCACGTTAAAGAACCCTTGTAGCAAGCTCTCTTTGGGGTGGTCCGTAGGTGATCGGCTACAAGGCTAAATTCCCCGCCCTTGACGATTTCACCCTACTTTTCCAGTGGCAGTCAGAATTTCCCGTCCCATGGCCATTTCCATACCCCAAAGTGATTATTTATCAACAAACTTGTTCTCGTCTTGATATAGCTGAAATATTGCTGAGTAGACGTTAAACAATATTCAATCAATCAATCAATCATTCAAAGATCTTCTCCTCTGAAACCGCTGAGTCAATTGAAACCAAACTTGGTCACAATAGTCTTTGGGTGGTCCCCTTTAAAAATTGTATCCGGAATGTCCGTACCTAATCCAAGATGGCCGCCAGCGGGGAACATAATTTTAACATTAGACCCTATGAAAAGACATTCAAAGATCTTCTCAGAAACTACCAGTCAAATCATAACCAAACTTATACACAATGGTCCTTAGATGGTCCCTTCCAAAAAAGGTATCCGGCAGGTCTCTGCCTAATCCAAGATGGCCGCCAGCCGGGTACCAAGTTTTAACAGTGGACCCTATGGAAAAGACATTCAAGGATCTTCTCAAGAACTACCAGTCCAATTATAACAAACTTAGTCACTATGGTCCTTAGATGGTCCTTTCCAAAAAAGGTATCCGGCAGGTCCGTACCTAATCCAAGATGGCCGCAAGCGGGAAATATAGTTTTGACATTGGACCATATGGGAAAGACATTCAAAGGTCTTCTTCTCATAAACTACCTGTCCAATGCTAACCAAGCTTAGTCACAATGGTCCTTAGATGGTCCCTTCCAAAAACGGTATCCGGCAGGTTTGTACCTAAACCAAGATTGCGGCCAGCGGGGAACATAGTTTTAACATTGGACCCTATGGAAAATACATTCAAAGATCTTCTCAAAAACTACTAGTCCAATTAAAGCTAAACTAAGCCAGAATGGTCCTTAGATGGCTTCTTCCAAAAAAGATATCCGTTAGGTCTGTACCTCATCCAAGAAGGCCGCCAGCAGAGAACATAATTTTAACATTGGACCCTATGGAAAAGACATTCAAAGACCTCAGAAACTACCAGTCAAATTACAACCAAACTTAGTCAAAATGGCCCTTACCTTCCAAAAAAGGTATCTGGCAGGTCTGTACCTCATCCAAGATGGCCACCATCTGGAAGATAGTTTTAACATTGGCCCTATTGATTTTAAGGGGAACCTCTGCCCAATTTTTTTAATTTTTACTTGAAATGTGGTCTGAATGTTTTAAACTCAGCAATATATATTACTTTGATTATGAGAGGAACCCCTGCCGAAATATTTTCGAATGGTGTTATGGGTTTTAATAGAAGGTGGATCTTTCGGTTGCCATGGAAACATGGAAAGCAAACATGAATACTGTAATTTTAGAAGAAAAATGGAAGAATTGTCCATTTGACAGTGATGCTCCCGCCTCCTTGCAATCGAAACCCTTGAGTTATTAAAGGCATAACTATGTACAATACATATATCAAATAATTATAAAAAAGGATCTTTCTCCTGTGATAAATAGGCACTGGAACTGGTTTGGTTTTGATATAATGTGTAGTTCTAACAAATAATCTGAGAAATAGTCTTACATGTAATACTAATCTATTTTTAGGAACTGTGACCTTGACCTTGGGGGGTATCAACGCTTAAATCTATGGGAGTGTCTTTTGTGATAAGTAAGCAAGTGACGAAGTTTGGTTTTGATCCGATGTAGTATACTCAAGTTATCATCCGGAAACCTAAATTTTATTGAAATTTTAGTCTATTTTTAGCAACTGTGACCTTTACCTTGGGGGTACCGATCCGTAAATCGATAGGGTTCTGTCTTCGGTGATAAGTAAGCATGTGACCAAGTTTGGTTTTGATCCGATGTAGTATACTCAAGTTATCATCCGGAAACCTACATTTTATTGACATTTTAGTCTATTTTTAGCAACTGTGACCTTACCCTTGGGGTTAACAATTCGGAAATCGATAGGGTTCTGTATTGGGTGAAAGCAAGCATATGACCAAGTTTGGCTTTGATCCGATGCAAAATACTCAAGATATCATCCGGAAACCAAAATTTTATTGAAATTTTAGTCCATTTTTAGCCACTGTGACCTTGACCTTGAGGGTACCAACCTGGAAATCGATAGGGTTCTGCCTTGGGTGATAAGTAAGCATGTGACCAAGTTTGGTTTTGATCCGATGTAGGATACTCAAGTTATCATCCGGAAACCAAAAAGATGGACGTACCGACGTACGGATCAGGTAAACCTTAATGCCCCCGACCGCCCAGCGGCGGGGGCATAAAAAAATGCTAATTTTTATGTTTCGTTTTTCCTATCGGAAATGCCTTGTATCTTCCAGGTGAGCGATACACCTCTTCTTCCCGAAATAAATCCTCTTAGTCTTTGTCTTTTCCCCCGTCACAATCTTTTTGTTGTCTTCTGACCTTTCAGATGACATAGCTCTTTATAAATTGCATGTCTCCTCCTATGATTGTATTTCTCCTAGGTCTTGTTTCTCCTTTTTTTCAGCCTATATACTGCTCTTTGTTTATTCTGTTTTTGGAGAAAATTATTTCGTTGCTATTTCATAGGTGAATCAGTGTCTGAATCTAAAAAGAAAAGATTTCATTGTCCAGAAGAAAAAATGTATTTAGATGTCAATCAAACTGTTAACATTTTTATGATTCTGTAAGAATTATGTTTTAATGTATTAATTGCTTTGGTAAAAATTTTGCAGATTTCTTCAATCAAGAATGCACAAGAGGGTACTCTTCGACTCTAAAAGATAAGACAGGCACCGCAAAAGTATACTTATTTCGTGAAAAATATCGAATTAAATTTTGAGATGGGCAATATGGTAAAAGTCGGTACAGTATACCCCAAGGCTTACTGTAATGTAACACAACTTACTTCAACAGCACCAACCAAATACCAGGTGAATAATTTTTTCTTTCATTTCATGAAAAGGAAAGGCTGATTATAATGTTGTGTTTTTTAAGAAGTAATGGAAAATAATCATGATGTTCAGTTTTCATTTTTTAATTCTATTATTTGAACATCTCTTATCCTAAGCAGCTTAAAGTAGTATCTTAACCTGCATGTACCTTTTGTAGTTTCTTAGCTGTATGTCATAGATACATCTTTCAATGCTTTGTAGATTCTACTTTTTTTTAATGATATTTTAAATTTCCCACGCCCAATGTATGCGTAAAATTATTGTTCATACCAGACTCGCCTTAAGCTTACCTAATATGAAACATAATGTTATTAATTATATAAGTCAATTCTTTGATCTTTACAGTTTTTACCAACTAACAATGAAATCAACATATCAGTGGAAAATTGATCCAGATTTTAAAGTAGGACAAGTTGAGGACAAAGAAAATATTGAATTAATATATATTTATATCATTCAAAATGATAAAAGAAATTCTTTTATGAGCAAACGAAATTAAATGTGTTCATTTTGCATACTGATATTATGTAGCGAAACAAAATATTTCAGTTTTATTGATATATATTTTTTCTGTGTTCACCGAGTTCGGTTACCTGGCAAAGTTGGCTGTATAGTGGTACATATTTAAAATCACGCCAAAAATCATAACTTTTATCGACGATGTCGATATTTTTTACGGTTGGTTTTATCGAGAGAAACCGATTTATGGTGCGATAATCTAAATTCATACCAACGATCTAATCTTTGACCCTATATAAAATTTACATCATTAAAACGGAAATTCCATTGTTTCAAACATTTCACTTTTGCAGAAAAAAATCTAGGGTACCTTTTGGTAATAGCGCAATGCAATGACGATTATTATTCATTTTTTTTTTCAGTAGGGTAACATATATTCTATATAAATATAACACAACTGCGGTAATTTTTATATCAGTCATATTTCAAACTTTGAAATAGCTAATACAGACTTTATTTCATATTGATATCCAGCTCTATTTAATGCACATGTAATTTTTTATCGAAATCCGGAATTATCCCATCCTAATTTTACCCCTTTTTCTATGACCCATAAAAATTCAACTTGTTCTGTTCCAATAAATAATAATAGAATGATATTACTTACATGTTTTACATTACTCTGCATGACCATTTAGTCAAGTCCTTCTTGTTTGGCTGCAAATCTAGTCTTTGAAGAGTTTTTTACGCCTGGCTTAAAACAATGATTTGAATCTTTTGTAAACCACGCCAATGCCACAAGCTCCACCTGTTTATGGTGCAAATATTCCACTATTGCATAACGGGATTGCGACCTAAAATAGTACAATAGGCCAAATGAAACTATCAGTCTGTGCAGACACATACCTATCTATTTGTATTAGTACTGATTTATGCTACCATATTCTGCTGAAAAGTGAGAAAGCAGCATGACTTTCACCTTAGGGTAGCAGAACACACTTGGTCTCCATGTCATCAATTTTTGCATGGCGATATGTATTGCTTAGTCTGCAGACTTTCCTTATTCCTATGTACTGATATGGCAAAGGAACTTCAAAGAAGTAATTTTTCGATTCTATATCTGTGATAAAGTAAACATGGAACCATTTATTTGAATAATATTTTGAACTGAACATATTCTACCACCAATCCTTACACATCGAGTCCTTTTTTCCAAGCCGGTTTGTAAATTTTCAGTTTTGACTTTCTTAAATTGCTTTGCCCCCCCAAGCAAAGGTAAAATTGGGCCATCATAGTGCTGTTTATGCAAAGATGTAACAAAGCCATGCCCTTCAATAGACAAAAATTTTCAGTAAGTATAAAGATAAATAGAAAATTTATGCAAGGATATGGAGTAGATGAACATGAGACCATAACACATATGTTTACTCCAACTGCAATTAATTTTAATGAGCTGTATGGCCATTCCGGAAATTAATTCCACATCAGCAGCACTATAATCCAAACATAGGAAATCCACAATTTAAATAATTGTTTAAAATGCGAAAACCAAACGAAATACGAATAATCAGTAAAATCAAATTTAGCTAAGGATAAACTACGATGGAGGGAGTTAAACCCTAGATTTTAGCATTTAAATAAATTTAAATAATCGTTGTAAATATAGTGTACACATGAGATATAATCTCATGTACAAGTACACCATATCTAAGAAAAAAAAGAGCATACAGCTCAAAAACGGGGAATTGTTTTACCAACTCCACACTGCATTAAAAGACAAACTCCTATATTAAATAATTTATGAAAGTATAAGAAGTAAATGAACATGAGACCAAAACACATGTTTACTCCAACTGCAATTAATTTTAATGAGCTGTATGGCCATTTCGGAAATTAATTCCTCATCAGCAGCACTAAAACCCAAACATAGGAAATCCGATTAATCAGTAAAATCAAATATAGCTAGATGTATGAGGAATCCAGAAGGATTGTTTATACTGCATTGGGCGTTGTGTTTCTCCATATTGTTTCTCTACAGTGATTCGATATCACTCTTTCCGTATTATGACCTGACTACCCCGAATAGATCAGGCATTTCCTTCACCACCCGAGGAAGCGCCCGGCAGCTCTGTAGAGGGAGCTCCTGAGAACATATTCAGGTATCAGAAGGTCCAGGTGATCCCACCACGCACATACGTGCTGGTACTTTTATTTTATACAGAGTACCCAAACAGGTTGCAAATAATGGACTAATTGCTAACGACAGGCATAAACTTTATAAAACCATATTTTTCCAAACTGTAATTGGTGTATTGCAAGGTTCATCCGGTGAAGAATAAATTAACAGGGCCCAACGTGCCCAAGTGTTGGATAAGGGAATGCCCTATGTATGCTGTGTAGTTATGTCATAATATGGAAAACTTACTTTTCATATCTACACGGACTAGAAAAATTACTTGAGACACACTATTATTCGCACAATAACAAAAAACAGTATTTGAATCTTTCAGACACAATAAAAAAATCGACTAGATTTTAAGGTAATGGAAATGATTATGAGATTCATCAACTTTCTTTAACAGTGTAAAAAAATAATTAAAAATATGGCTCGAAATAACAAATTTTAAACACTTACGGCAAATATTATCCAAATACTGATGTAAAACCATAAAAATGGTTCATTGTAACAATATAAATTCTCAGATATTGGTTCTAGAATAATAGCGCAAACAGATTGGAAAATTTACACGTAAGGTACCTGACTGCTTAGTTCTTTTTTTTCTAGGACCTGTTAAACGCAAAAACAATCTATCTAAAACTTAAACATAAAAAACAAATACTCAATTTATATATAAGGTCCTCCACAGTCATGGTAGACTCGGGCATCCAAAGATGGTTGACATGTTCCTCTACGTCATGTTGCATATATGAGACGTTCCTCTACTTCATGTTATATATGAGACGAACCCCGGCCAGTCGTAGTTCCTTTGGACTATGTTGTTCGACACCCGACATCCTGTGCTCTCTTTTGATTCTAGGCTGTTCACGGTGTAGTCAATTCGTATCAAATGATATGATCTGGCCATCATCGATTCAGTTCACCGGGATGCTGCCACTAGATTTAGTGTGTCCACGGGCACTACCAGGAGAACCAAACCCACTGGGACCGTGTTGCTCATCATCTGGGTAATCATCATCGGATTCGTACACTACATCAACCTCTATGGGACGTTCCACGTCTCCAGTATCAAAGTAAGAAGCATCCTCCTGTAGGACGATAGGTGGGTCTTTTATATCTTCTCCTTCCACGACGTACCGCTCATTGTCTTCGACCACCACTCGTAATTTTAGTCTCTTCTCTTTTCCTATTGATTCCACGTACTCCCTGTCTGTGTATTCGAAGTCAAATGCAGTTGAAGATATTCTCTTCGAAAGACTTCTACTGTACATGTAACGAATCTAATGGAGTTGTTATGCACCGAGTTGAGATGACTTCTCAGATTCCTCTTGTTGGCATACTGCGCCCCGCAATGATTACAGGTGACGAACATGTTCACTTTATTCAACGTTTCAAGATCTAGATATCGCTTTTGTTTTTCAATCTTTCTCCCTCGTCTAGTTGTGAATTGCGCATGCGCGGAAGGCACGTGTTGTCTAATTCCCGCGCTTGGTCGGGCATCTGGTTGCGTAATCTGGTTTGAAGTATTAAGTATCTAAGTATATAAATCAATGATCTCGTGCATAGTTTTTTATCATTGATTATTATTGAAACGGTCATATTCTTAAGATACGATTGTTTGGCGAAAGTTTCCAGTTACAATTCTGCACACAAGTTTCTGATGATTTGAGGTTTCAACGAATAAATAAAAGATATTGAGAGGTAGCCCCCCCCCCCCTTTTTTTATATCATGATAGAGCGTCTTCACCTTTTTCAATTTGAATTATTCAATAGACTTAAATAATTTATTTAATCTATTCAAACAATATCCACATTCATGCATAGTCTGCAGTTCTTTGGTTTTGACGGATACGAACTCATAACAGGGAGAGTTTGCATGGTATGACGAGATATTGCTACTCACCTTTTTGTCCTTTTGTATTGATGTGTACCTTGCTCTGTTTTGTAAATATTGTTTCAGTTTACTAACTTTATGATTTGAATTTGTGTCAGACTTGTTTTTCTCTATTAGTGGAAGATTTATGTATTCATTTATTTATTCTAGAAAACATTCTCAGTATCTGTTAAGTGTGAATCGGTGAGAATATTATCATAGTAGAAACAATAGATACAATTTCCAAAGCAAAGGTACATTATCAATTGCAATAGAATTCCAGAAAAGAAAAGTAAAATGTTTCATACTTCTTATTGCTCTTCACTTGTTGACATCCATGGTACATTGAAGCTCATAATGATGAAGGCGCATACCAAATTTGAAATATATTGCTTCAGTGAAAGTTGAGATATCTTTAAATATGAAAGTTTTGGATTGATTGACGGACGGACAAGGTGACTGCACAATAGCTCCTATCTAAAGAGCGAGGGAACAAAAAGTTAGATAAGAGAGAAGAATCCGAAACGGGGAAAATGTCAAAGAGGCAATGATTCAACCAGGGAGAAAATATAAATTTACATTCTAATATCATATTACCTGGGGTATATGACATCCAATGTTTTTGTTCCATCATGACTTCTGACAGGTTTTAAACTCGCTCTATTATCATGCATTCTCTTTGCACATGCTTCCAAATAATTATGATATTTTTGCAAAGTTTCGAATTTTACCTCTGGTTTTATATAACCAAAAATATCGGACGATGTAACCATGGCTGCTCAATAAATTTGTCAATATCTACAGCGTACTCTAATGGAATAGTTCGATCTATATCGTGTCTTTTACGTAATGATTCTGTGGATTATTGTTTCCTGTGAGGTGGACAAACAGCTGCCTCAAACAAGTTTTTTTTTGCAAATAAATCATAAAAATCCCCTATCCCTCATTTGCTGCACTGATAAATGGCCTGAGAATCAATTATTTAATTTTGTATGGCCTTAAAAACTATGTTTTACACATATGGTTGAATTATAAAGGCCAAGGCGCATGCAAATTTTCTATCAGCCTAAAACTAATTACCTGATGGGCTTCCTCTGTCATAACAATACAGGTAAAATTTTCTCTAAACAGACATGGAAGACACATGATTGATGCACTATTGTCGACATCTGTAAGTAAATGTATAGTTTCTTTGTAGCATTTCTACAAAAAACAATTAAGTTCCACATTTTGTCATGTAAGATATGTTCCAACTTAAACGTTTGATGGACATGGGGTTGACAAACTTAGTAAAAAGGCATATAGAAAAACAACAATTTTATTCATCTTGTCTATATTACATAATATTTAACATAATCCTAGAGAATGACATGCCCCTGTTAAAAGGTATTTGTGTCTGTAAGACACGTGCGATGCCATGATTAATTACATTATTTATCACACGGACAGACAAACAAAAGGTAAAACAATTTAACCCCTAACTTAACGTCCCAGTGGAATAAATATATAAAAAGTCAATTAAAAAAGAAAGTAAAGCAAGGAAATCAATAAATTAAAATGCCTTTTACATTTCACCTTAAAGCTTAAGATTACAAATTACCATGGGGTTGATAACAAAATTACCGAACAGAATTGTTAAGAGCCGTTTAAAAGTTCTGGGATATAATTGAAAGAGGTTTACTTAGAACCAGTTGTTAGTTATCCTTATATTCTGATTTTCATTTAATATTTTGTTTAAACAAGGGAAAAACTTAATGCGCCCGTCGCCTACGGCGGGGGGCATAAAAATAAGGAATATATATCTTTGATGCAATCATATGAAAACTAGGCAACAATGAACTCACATAAAAAAACCCTGCAATGGTTAAAAAACTTAAGTCGAATCATCTCCCCTTATAGTATTACTTTGACTCCATACCAATATATTTCTCCGTACATATTAGCAAAATTTGTGTGTGTTAAAAGTTTCATTGCAAAAAAAACATGATGGCTAGTGCGGATCATAGTTTAACATAGGATCCTATGGACAATCTCTATTTTCATCATCTACTCTGAAACCATTGAAGCAAATTAAACTTATCTATATTGAAGTAATGCATGGAAAGATATGAACAAAGAATACTCATTTCAATTGAATCTGACAAAAACATGGATGTCAGTAAAGAACATAGCTTAGACCCTATAGGAAAAACATTTTTGGTCATCCGCATAGGCATGGTTTAAAAGCATCTTTGTCAGGTGAGCGATTCAGGCTCAGTATATGAGCCTCTAATTTATTTATCATTTTTGATTAGCACTTGATTAAATAGTGACACACAATGGTTTACAAATTAAAATTGAAATTAAAATCTTTTTATTTGTTTTTTTATAATTACTACGATGAAAGTTTATTGTAAGGGAAATTGAAATCCTATTTTTTTTACAAAATTGTACTTAAATTTTAATTTGAATCCCGAGAAACACATTATGTTCCGGAAAAACAACATTTCTTTACCGGTAACGATTTAATTTGACAAAATCGCGAATATTTAAAAAACGATTTTAAAACAAAAATATGATTTTTTTGGGGTAAAAATACACAAATTAAAGAAATAAAGATACAATTTCATGTCCTTTGTGCTGATTATATACCCCTTTGTGCTCCTTTGTGCACAAAAGAGGTCATTTGTGGTGTGTTTAGAGAACGCCTCAAAGTAGATTGTTTCAACAGTATTTACCCTAAGTTAGACCACAGACGCAAGTGACGCTGTGTTGACCACAGACGGACAGACAGACGCCAAGTGGGCTCTCAGAATTCTATGGCCTTGCTGGATGAGGAAATCCAAGAATTCTGGTTACAATTAAATATGTGGATCCTTGTATGTCCTGGATGGTTCCTGGTAATTGTGAAAGAGAATCGAAGTCGCTGATAAGTTTCAATATTGTATTCCCAAAAACTGTGTCATTTAAAATGTACAGAGATTCTCAAATGACTCTCACAACATGCTCTCTCTCTATAGCTATCAATAATCATTCCCTTTTAAACTGCTCAAAATACCCGTTTTGATTAACATTTGCTTGGTTACATGTTCCCCCAAAATAGATATTAAAAATAGAAAAGAACAGGGCAAAAATATTAGTCACCAGGGCTTATGAATTACTGAATATATAAAAATAGCCAAAAGTATGTAATTAAAGAAATCAGCTGAAAGTATGTAATTAAAGAAATCAGCTGAAAAAGTATGTAATAAAAGAAATCAACTGAACTTTACTATTGATTGAATTTCCTGATAATAAAACAATAAAATATGACCGTAAATAAAATTTTGTTACACTGCTCCCCCCCTAAAAATACATTGAACTTTCACTGTTCAAATAGTATAAAAAATAGTACCATAAGAAAAACAACAACATTATAACAACCTTCGAACACATTCTTTGGTATCTTATGTATGATATTCAGTTATTTATAAAAAATAGCATACAACAATATTATGCACTAAAATATTGAGCACCATTTATTATCATGTAAACAAAAGTATATAAAACATCAAATGGAAGAATACATGTTGGCAACACTGGATTTCCTGAGTTATCAATTACCCTGATTGAAAAAATTGATTATCTCTCAACACTCTCTCATCGATACAGTTATCAAAGTAAACATATATACAAGCTAAATAAACAAACATGACATCACAATAATGCTTTGTAACAGTATTCTTGATCCCAATAAAACAAATCAATATGCCTAACTGCATTTGTTCAGAAAAACAAAAATCAATAATCAAAAATATACAAAAAAAACTGTATAAAATTAAAAAAAAAACTTTAAGCACTGCGAAAAGAAGAAATAAAAAAGGAAATCAGCACTATTTCATTTTATTTATGAATACAATGATGTACTAGGTTATGAATGATTTAACTATTTATCATTGAAACTTTAAAATTGAAATCTATGACTCAAAAATTTACCATGAAAAATTTCATTTGTAATTCGAAACAATTCATTGAAATCTGCATAGAAGTTTCACAGAAAAAGATGTTTGAATTAATGTTAATAATGACCCTGATGGCAGACTCCATATGACAATTTCTCACATAGGCCAGTACTATAACATTATACAATCACCTTATTTGAGGTCATAAAAAATTGGGGAGGTATAAGGGAATATTCTGATTGTTAAATTGAGTGTAAATAAGCAACAGATACTTACCAACAGTAGACTCCCTTTTTTGTGGCGCTAATAAGTCTTCTAGAATGTCTACATGTATAAAAAATTGTTAACAATTAAAGTGATAACAGATCTCATCAATTCTTTTCTGTTTTCCCTTTCCTTGTTATACCAGATGAACAATAGAACTTGTTAACCTGGTACATGTACCAATAATAGTTGTTTATTTTTCTCAAATTAATTTTTTTTTCTGCATTTTTTTTATTATTTTGCATTGTATTGTTGTTTATACTGATTTTCCTTTCTTCATATATTTAAACAATATTCACATCTCTGATGTTGTATTTACATCAATGTTTACCATTGTTTCTTTTAACTATTATGAAAAAGTAAACTATGAAAAGGTGAAAAGGTTGAAATGACCTGAATCATTCCTGAATTTTTCAATAGAAATTTTTATACATGTGTACGAAAATATTTCTTGCATAATCCACACCAACAAACATCTGGTAGATTGATTGATTGATTGAATATTGTTTAACGTCTACTCAGCAATATTTCAGCTATATCAAGACGAGAACAAGTTTGTTAACTAGATTTGCAATTGCAAGCAATAGCTGATGTCGCCCCTGGCTGCCAATTCGATCCTCCCATCTTGTTCGCAGCGTCAAAATCTACCTAGAAATCAATTTTCGTTGAAATCGGACAACGTTGAAAATTTGACGTATTTTGGCGGCCATCTTGGAAATGGCGGCCATTTTGAAAATTTTTTCGTTAACCTGCACTTCTCGTTATGGTGATCTAACTTCATGCCAAGTTTCATTTCCTTACATTAAACCGTTTTCTCAAAATAGTCCGGACAAAAATGTTTGGAAGAACAATAATAATAATGATAATAATAACGAGTGATTATATGCAAACACAAGTCACCCAAACCAGATTCCATACCAAATTGCTTTTTGAAAAAATGCTGTGTTGTATATTTATCACAAATGATTGTAATAATGTGTGTTGAAATATTTGTTTCTATTCCTTATGTAAGAACTAGTGTCATAAACTCATTATCTTTTCGTCTATCAGTGTTAGTAGTACTTTGATTACCTGTTAACACTTCATTAGTATATGTACTGGATTGCATCAGAATTGAAGTTACGTCATAATGGCTTCATTATTGATTCATTGATGAAACCAACATTGAAAGCTTAATATGTACATTTATTGATACTTTAACGTGAAATAAAGCTATAGGGCTGTGACCTTGACCTTTGACCTTGACCTCATTTTGAAGGTCCAGACTTCCTGAACATTTTGTACGTTGAATGTCTTTTAGTATCTTCAATGGTATTTGAGCTATAAGCAAAAAACGCAAAATTCGGACATCAAAATCGGTTTTCGGTCCATAAAACG